>CABFVZ010000268.1:275898-299222 GCA_902151445.1 Timema monikensis | reverse complement strand
ATATATATATATATATATATATATATATATATATACTTGGCAGAATAATAGCTCTCCCGAGTTGCAGATGGCTGTGATCTCTGATAACTCGCCATACTATTGGTAACTCATATGTGCCTGACGATTCCCACACGCCCATCACAAACTCAGCCCTAAATTATGAGTAAATAAGGACCCCCTAAGAGTGGTTTTAATTTTTTAGAATGTTCTTCCAACCAAAATCAGGTTAGATATTTAACATAAACTGAAAAAGATATACCAAAGTAAACATATTACTACGGTTGATTTATCTTAAACAACAGTAGCTAAGAGATATTTTGGCAATTTGCATGTTAGACGTGCATAAAGAATAAGTTTGTACTCAGGTTAGCTTAGAACTATTCTCATCAAGTTTGGTTATTTCTTTAGTATGTATGTGTAATAAGAAATAGTAGCGGTAAAACAATCCCACTCGATATCAAGATGCCAGGCCTCCACCGTGGTTTGGATTCCACGTTAAACTGTAGGTCCTTCATTTCATCTCACAATCACCCTACCATTACACATTAGTAGTAAGACGCGGTGCTAATAATAATAATAATAATAATAATAATAATAATAATAATAATAATAGATATCAAGATAAGTTAAGAAATAAAATATATTGAATGATTATTTGTAAGAACAAATACTTTACAACTGGAAGAAAAATGAAGACATTTTTACACTATCATAAAAAAAAATCATTTCCGTATAAAATGTATGTATGTTTGTTCTCCAACTGTCGCCGTTTGACATTTTATTTCCAATACAAAAAGAGTACAATCCTCATAAAATATGACGCACACAATCTTGAAATAGGAAACATATGACGTGATATACCTGTGATAGCTCAACTAGTCCTAAATAAAAACTGACATTTCTCAACTATGCGTTATCCGGCCACGTGGTGTAGTGGTATATGCACATGACTACTAACTTAGGCGTCCCGGTTTAGATTCTCGACTGATAACTTGGGCATTTTTTCTCTTAAGGGGAATTATCCCAAAGGTCCCCAGGGTTTGATAGATTAAGCTTAAGTTAGTTTTAATAGTCCCACACCTTCATATTCAATATCATTACATCATCTTATTGCGGGTACGGCGTGTAGACAGCCTCCTTAAGTTTACCTTAGAAAACACTTTATGCCACCAGCGGCTAATAATCTACACATAAGGCGACCTAACCAGATGGCATGTCCCTCCCGATAAATAATCTTATTATATAAAAAAAACTGTGCATCAGGCACATTATTACCTATTTCCAGGCTTCCATGACATATAATCCAATTACAATTATTTTTGTTCAAATGTAGGCAAAGGGAAATTCACTAAGAAGTCACATAATATTCGGCAAATTTCCTTTCGTATTAAACAATGAACACCTATATATTTTATTGAAATTAAAGTTTCAAAGTTATTGCTATATATTTTTAATATATTATAACAACCATCATAAATATACATATAAAAATAAACGTTCTCGGCCTTAAATTGTTACAATAAAAATCCATGTTTAAATGGAACGAAATGGAAATTACTAGCCTTTAAAATGACACTTGTGTGTGGTTTATTCACAAATGCGCCGGCAGATAAACATGTCAGGCAACTTTTTCTACAGTTTTGTTTTGTTAGAACACCTACCCAAGCACATTTCAGGCAAACACGACACGATACCATCACAACCATTATAGGTGGGGGAAAGTTAAAGTTTAAATTTTTAATATATTAATGGAACACAATTTTTACAGATCAAGGGAGTTTATATTGTAAATGTTTTAACATTCAAAACATTATATTTAAACCTTTACATTTATTTCATATTCAGTTCATGACACATTATTTTAAAGGGTATATGCTTCGGTGGCTGCATGGTCTAAGGCGTCAATATCGCAACATACTAGTTTGCCGATGACGACGGTGAGATATGGGCTCGATCTCGGTCGAGTGTACAGAGGGTGGTTTATCTTAGAAGGTTATTCACTCTCCCTCCACGAAAATTCGGGTACACTTCCTCTCATTCCAAACTACCTCATCTTTAACTCACTAGCGTAATTAGTACATATGAGTATAACCTTAACAAGTAGTAATAGGCGGTGCTAAGAAATGAACAATATATATTTTATAGAGCTACCTAGTCTATTTTATGATATAGGAGAGTCATTAGACTAATTAAAAATATTAGTTGAATATGTTTACATTAAAAATAAGATTTAGGGGTGTATTTTATAACACGGATATTTCGTAAATTAATTTAACTAAATAAACCACATTAGACTTTGAGAAAAATACTCAATAGTGGCGCCAGAAAATTACGTTCTTATCAAAAGAGTAGAAAAATTACTATATATATATATATCATGTGAGATTGGTTCAATGCTCTAATTAACAGTTAACAGTCTATCTATTCCTTTTCAAGTGGACATGTTTATTCACGAAAGAAAGAACAAGATTTTAAAATTGCTTCACAAATCAATTAATATGTAGATGTGTTTAGAAATTGTTGATTTCCGATAATATGGCTTGGGAAAGGGCTGGTAATAAATAGCATTTGTAACTCAACATTAAAAAAAAAAAATCCCATCATGAATGGAAAGGGGTACTTTTTGCTTGGCGTGTGAAAGTGTTTCGAACTTTTTTTGTGTGTGTGTGTATGATTTACAGCAATTACGTAGGGTATAAGCAGCTTAATCAAGCTCAAACCTACAACAAGCACAACAAACTGAAACAGAATCGTTAAATATAACTACTTAGTACACGGAATAGGTGGCCTACAATTTCACAAATAAGTGGTTTAGGCTCTCATTTGGGATCCAAACCCTAACTATCAGATCCTAAGTCAAGGTTGACGGAAAATAGATTTAGTCTACAGAGTAACGGAAGCTACGATAAAGGTTCAAATATATTATTATTATTAATAATAATAATCTTACAAATATTAAAATAATAAGAACAATACCCATTTTGGTGGCCTCATGGTATAAGGTGTCACTCTTGTAGTAGGCTAGTCTGTAGATGATGTGGAGATCAGGGTTCGAATCCTAGTCAGGTATACTGAGGCTGTTTTTTTATTAAATGGTTTTCCACTCTACCTTCAAGCATATGCCAGTACACTTCCTCTAAATTCAACCTGCCTAACCCTTAACTCTTTAGCATAAATAGTATATATGTGTATAATCTGAACGGGTAGTAAGACGTGGTGTTAATTTTTTTTTTAAATATATATGATTGACACCCGCTTAGATGACCACATGATCTAGGACGTTACTCTTGCAGTAAACTAGACTGTTGATGACGGGAAGATAAGGGTTCAAATCCCGGTCGGTGTACTAAGGGTGTTTTTTCCCTAAATTATTTGTATCTCTACCTTCACGCAGAAGGGTGTACACTTCTTCTAAATTCTACCTTAAAAATAATGAGGAAAGACAAGTTTGATAGGAATGTGTTGTCACCAATATATTTGTAAATATAGCAGTTAGTAGATATTAGTTTATTATTTAGGGTCTTTGTGGGCAATTTCTTAGCCAATGACTATATTAGCACATGTATACACCTTAACATAAAATATATACAACTAGTCCATTTAATTAGTTATATCGTACTAATGTTTCATATTTCAATCTTTCCAGGAATCAAACCAAGGAGCCCTTACTAAATAAGACACATTCATTATGGGACTGACCTGAGAGTTTGGAATTTATATAGAATAGAATATAGATAGAAGACTAGAAGAACAGATGGCTAAATAACTAAAAGTTTCGGATGAACAAATGAAGAGAAGGGGAAGGAAATGATCGGGAAATACAGAGAATGAGATAGGAGAAAAGAGAGAGAGAGAGAAAGGGAGGATGTTCTATAATGTAAGAGAGAGACAGATAAAACAGATTGTTTGACTTATCAAGCCTTGTCGTAGCCAGTGAAGAGGAAGACAATTAGGACAAATGGCAAACTCCGACACAGAGCAGCGTCCTTCGTCAACTTCACCCTCTCACTCCCTCTTTGTGGGGGAGGTTTATCGTAAAAAGAAGGAGATGGGAAGGAGGGTGGCATAGACATGAGGGTGTGTCCAATTTATAACGGGAACAAAGTCCAATACGCTAGTGTTCAAAGAGTAAAGAGTTTGAAACATGAATTTTGGATAGTTTATTTGGTTTACTTAAAAGAGCGACTCCTAATAAATAACTCAATACAACAATTAAATCAAAACTAGAAATGTCCTTTCAACCCCCGAAACGTTAGGAATGGCTAGTGCTTGCTTGGTTCAATTTGATCAACACACACTTCGGTGCCGCATGGCTTAAGACACCACTCTCGACTTGACTACCGATGATAGAGAGATCGGGGTTCAATCCCAATCGGGTGTACTGAGAGTGGTTTTCCATAGGTGGTTTCTCACTTTACCTAACACAAAAACGTGTGTACACTTACTCTAAATTAAACCTACCTCATCCCTAGCACATTAGAGCAATTAGAACAAAAACGTATAGCCAGAATGGGTGTTAAATAAATGTTATCAACTAAAAAGTAAAATATAAAGTGGTTAGTCATATAATTTACAGAAAAATATAAACTTTTTTCGTGATAGATTTTGAGCAAATTGTTACATTGTCAAATAAGATCTTCGCTTGTAAATTGTTATTAGTTAAGATACTTTCTGAGCTAGTACAAGCCAGTTAGATTTTTAAAATGACTCTGCCGTTTTAAACTTAGCTTTCATACTTATCTCCTTAATTTATATATTATACTAGCCCCCTTCCCCGTAAAAAAATAGTGTAAAGAATCCTGTGAAACAAAGCTTCAAATCATCCATCATGTCAATATAAAAACAAAACTTTTTACTTAAAAAAAACAAAATACACTCCTACATCACTGTATAGCCCCCTTTCTCTTTTTATCCTCCCTTCTATTTTCATCTCATTCCTCTTTCCTCACCCCTACCCCTCCGCCCCCTTCACCAACCCCACTTTCCCTTCAATAATTTTTTTTTCCAACGACTATATAATATACAATCGACTTTTTTATGAGGAATAAATTAAATTTTCAAAATAAAATATAGCCTATGTTACTCGCTGATAATGTAACTTTATATTGAAGAAAGAATTTTTAAAATCGGTCCAGTAGTTTTTGAGTTTATCCATTACAAACAAAAAAACAAAAAATAAAATCTTTCCTCTTTATAATATTAGTATAGATTATAGACTAGCATTTGCCTGAGAGGAGCTGGCCTGAAGTACTTTATATTCCATGTGGAGGGAGATCACTGCTGTGCTTTTATCTACTTTGATATTCATCCTCAAGTTGGTCAACCCCCCCTTCAACTGCATCAGGTGAATCTGGAGTCTCCTTTCCACCAGCTGCCCTCACCCCGAATCTGCTTCTAGAGCCATATCGTCCGAACACAGTGCTAGTGTCTGAGGAATTAAGAATGTCATTCCCATACAGATTGAAGAGGATAGGGCCCACGAGGGAAGCCTTTGGAACTCCATCCTGGATGCTTCTGACTTGGAACGTGGCATTTCCAAAGGTAGTGGAGAAGGTAGGGTGGGAAAGATAAGATTGAACAACCTTAACTAGGTAAAAGGGAAGGTCTAGAGAAAGGAGTTTGAAGAGGAGTCCTTCGTGCCAAACACGGATGAAGGTTTTTGACACGTCATGGAATAATGATGTTGAATGTTGATGTTGAAGCTCCTCGTGACCTGCTCGACCCGGTGGACCAGCTTGTGGGACGTCACCTGTCTGGTCCGGAAGCTGAATTGTTCGTCCACCAACATGCCCCTCTCCCAAACACGCCTTGTCAGTCTCGTCAGTAGCAGTTTTTGAGCACCTTGCCCAAACAGTCAAGCAAACCGATCGGTCGGTAAGATGAAGATAGGGCCGGGTTTGATGAAAGAGAGGATGTTGGCATTCTTCCAGTGGTCAGGAAAGTTTCTCAGGAGCGGGATGGCGTTGCATAACTCCACAAGGAAGTTTATCACCTCAACAGGAAGGGTTTTGAGGACCACATTTCTAATGCCATCTGGTCTGAGGGCCTAGCTTAAGCTTAGAATGGCTAATGCCCACGACATTTTTTGTCTCGTTTGTGGATTTAGGTTTATCTAAGGATCTGTAAGAAACCACAACGATGACTTTATCTACGTACGCTATGTGCACTGGTTCTGACGGATCGTCAGTCGGTACAAATTGCGCCTCTAAGTGCTCAGCAAGATCATCGACCTTCTCTTGGTTGGAGTTGGCCACCCCGTTCCGTCCGACGATCGGCAGTATTGGTGTGGGAACCCGCATCAATTTCCTCGTCATCTGCTACAAGGACCTGTTTTATACGTACAAGACCTCAAACTTGTCCTCCGGTATTCTTGGACCATCTCGCGAACCACATGGACTTTGCGGTTCCAGTTAGCCTTGTCTACCGGGTCCCTTGATGTTTGGCAAACCTTCTTCAGCCCATTTTTCTCCCGGAGGTGCCTGAGAATAAAATCGGTTAAGGAGGCCTGTGTTGCCCTCTTAGGACGGTGCCTCGGCTTCGAATCTTTGAGTGCTCCCTTGATGGCAGCAGTTAATAACTCCTCACCGTCATCGATTTATGCTGCCGTTCAAAGGTAGAGGTGGGTTCCAACTTATTTCTTAACACATTTGCGAACCTGTTCAAGTCCGTCCACCTTAGGATGCGTTTTTTTGGAGGGTCTGTGAAGGGCACTGCGTGTTACAGGTTCACAAGAAGGCGATTGTAATTTGAGTCCAGCCCTGGTAGAGACTTCAGAAATAATCGACGTCTAATACCTCTGGTGACATCGAAGTCTAGGACGTTCGGGTGGCAAATAGGATCGTAAGAGAAGTAAGTGTTGGTGGAGGTTGGAGGGCTGGATGCCACCAGGCCATGTTGATCCATAGTGTCGTGGAGCAATCCACCACAAGCATCCATAATCCTAGAGCCCCACGAAGGCTGTTTTCCGTTGAAGTCACCACTGATTAAAACAGGTGTGGTACCTCGAAGAAACGCCTCCATGTCTAGTTAGGTTGCCCGTCGAACTGGCGCGACGGTGTTGAGGGAAGTAGAGAGAGATGAGGGGCACTGAACTAGTAGAGGTCAACGGTTGGATAGTCGATGTTTCCATGTGTTGGAGGAGAGGAAGCTAGATGGCGTTATGGTCGAGGCCCCTTCGGACCAAGACGACCGTCCCACCCCTGATCACATTCCCCACTCGGTCACTCCAATGACAGATGAGCTCTGCCAAAGAGAACCTCGTTGTGGACAGCAGCTGGGTTCCTCCTAACAGAATTACATCGACACGACCTTCTTCCTCGCGACTCCGTTAGCGTTCCAGAGTGTGACCGTGAGCTCCTTCATCACTGGTGGTCCTCTATTCGGGTGTGCCACCATGGAAGAACAGTTAGAGGATGCTATGATCCATGACCAAGGGGCCACGGTTGCAGGTACTTTAGTACCTTTTTATAAAAATGGATCGCCAAGTGTTTATAAATCATCCCTACAAAAAAATAATTTTAAGATTTGTTAAGTTACACACTTAGAATGTAGGATATGTTCTTTTGCGTGTAATTTGTTTATTCTATATACTTAGTTTGTATTATAAAAGTATTGTGTACATAAGTTTTGAGCTACTATAAAAATTAAATTTTTTGTAGTATTTACATTAAATATAAAAATATTGAAGGTATTCAAATTTTCTTGACACAAGCCATTATACGTTTGAAGATATTTTGTTGCTATCATTTATTTTGTATTTGTAAAGTATGTAATGTATAGTATTAAGTTAAAAGTGCAACCGTACTTTTATTTTATATATAATTGTTGATAAGTAATAATAGTTTTCTGTTACAATTTACTAAAATTGTATTTGAAATATGAATAACTCTGTGGTTGTGAACAACTTTTTTTATATCACTTCTATTGTAGTTGTAAAATATTTATCATAAATTTGATATCAACAACATAATATCATTGTAAATATTATCAATATAGATGTAAAAGTTTGTTGCACACAGTCACATTTACAGTTTTATTAAATATATATATTTAACTTTCCTATATTCTCCAAAACATTTTTAGTAAAATCTTTAGCAAGTGCTTTTGTACTAAGAACTATTTTTTAAGTGAAGAATGTTTTAAAATAGGTTATCTAATTATTGTTTCACCATCACACCACCAAGCTAAAAATAACATAATATACGTTATTTCATGAACAATTTAAAAGTTTTGATAGGTCGTATGAAGATAAAAACGTTAAAAAAGTTAACTCAGAAATAAAAAACTATTTATATTAACCATTAAATAATAGGTGTAGAATTCTTAATTTGTAAAAATCAATAACCTTATTTTGATTATTGTCGTCTACTTGTTACTTTTGTTGGTAATTTTTAATTTGCAAGAAAATTGAACAATAAATAATCGATATTGAATTACACTTAGAAAAAAGTATTTGTTAATGCCATGGCAGCGTATTAATTAAGTTCCTAACTATAATCTAATTGGGCCTTAGTATGAAGAGAATGCTTTTTAAACACATGCAAATTAAATGAACATTTTAATGCTCGATACTGAAAATAATTATTTTAATTCAAACACTGGCCTCTAAAGCCTTCAAAACAAATATAAAAATTGGTAAATAAACTGATTTAATGTTTATATGTGCATATTTTAACTAAACATATTTTTCCGGTCGAGTATTTAAGCAAATGTGCATCCATTAAATTAATTAAGAAGATATTATCTTTATAGATCGAGCTTTAATTAATATACATTATTTACGGAAGGATTATAAATATATTTAAATGGATCAATTTAATGATTAGTAGCATAAATCATATTTTTCACGTCCCAACTAATATTAATTAATCGTAAATTAAATATTTTTAATTTAAAAATAAAAATATGCTAATATAATTTCAAATTTGTGAAGCTTTAAATTATTATTTTTATGCTATAAACATACACATTCCATAAACAATGCTCGTATCACATATAATTTTATCATAAGCAGCGAATATTTCTACTTTATAGGCCCTTCAACCTATACCACATTATTGAATGATTAATTGCTTGTTTCATACTTTGAAAAACACAGTGCTGGTGGTTAGTAACTAAAATTCTCGTACATTTTCTGTAAATTATTCGTTTCTCATCACTTCCCTTATAGTGTAAATATGTGTACAAAATAAACAAATAATAAGACGTGAAGCACGCGCACGCACGCACACATAACACAAATACACGCACATTCACACAGTGACACAAACATATACATAGACACATATACACACAGCAAAACAAACATATACATAAACACATAGCAAAACAAAAAACACATAGCAAAACAAACATACACATAGACACTCAAACACATAGCAAAAAAAACATATACATAGACACTCAAACACATAGCAAAACAAACATATACATAGACAAATAAACACAGAGCAAAACAAACATATACATAGACACTCAAACACATAGCAAAACAAACATATACATAGACACATAAACACACAGCAATACAAACATATACATATACATAGACACATAAACACACAGCAATACAAACATATACATAGACACATAAACACACAGCAAAACAAACATATACATAGACAAATAAACACATTGCAAAACAAATATATACATAGACACTCAAACACATAGCAAAACAAACATATACATAGACAAATAAACACACAGCAAAACAAACATATACATAGACACTCAAACACATAGCAAAACAAACATATACATAGACACATAAACACACAGCAAAACAAACATATACATAGACAAATAAACACAGAGCAAAACAAACATATACATAGACACTCAAACACATAGCAAAACAAACATACACATAGACACTTAAACACATAGCAAAAAAAACATACATAGACACTCAAACACATAGCAAAACAAACATACACATAGACACTCAAACACATAGCAAAAAAACATACATAGACACTCAAACACATAGCAAAACAAACATATACATAGACACATAAACACACAGCAAAACAAACATATACATAGACAAATAAACACATAGCAAAACAAACATATACATAGACACTCAAACACATAGCAAAACAAACATATACATAGACACATAAACACACAGCAAAACAAACATATACATAGACAAATAAACACAGAGCAAAACAAACATATACATAGACACTCAAACACATAGCAAAACAAACATATACATAGACACATAAACACATAGCAAAACAAACATATACATAGACAAATAAACACAGAGCAAAACAAACATATACATAGACACTCAAACACATAGCAAAACAAACATATACATAGACACATAAACACACAGCAATACAAACATATACATATACATAGACACATAAACACACAGCAATACAAACATATACATAGACACATAAACACACAGCAAAACAAACATATACATAGACAAATAAACACATTGCAAAACAAATATATACATAGACACATAAACACATAGCAAAACAAACATATATATAGAAACGTATACACACAATAACACAAATATATACATAGACACATAACATAGTAGCACAAACATTTACATACACACACATACACACCCCAACACAAACATTCACATAATAATTAGTAGATAGTATTGTACTGTTTGGAACTAAAATTATTTTATTTTGTATTAATAGAACATTAGTTATATTTTTGTCATTATTTTTAAATCCCTTCACCAACTCCATTATTGAGCAAAGAAACATTACCTTGCATAATGAAATATTATTTTATAGAATAAGAGTACATTTTAAATGTTTGAGTAAAAATGTACCGTATTAAAGAGCTCTAGCTCCCTTTTAAAACACCCGTCTGGTTCAAGAATAATGAGGAATGCGGAGAGATGGGCATGAAGTCATGTTCTAAGTAGGGTACTGCAGAGAAGCGACTTTCGGAATTCAATTTCCATAGCATCAACCCAGTTCGCCTTGTAAACTAGGGTTGCTACCCTCCGCACCACCCCAAGACGCAGCTATTCACAACCATGTGTACACTTAGTTCAAATAATGGAGGGAGAATAGGACTTTAAGGAGTGTGGGTAAAGGGGGGTAGAAGGGAGCCGCACAACAGAGCTGAATTTAGGATGGGATGGTCTGGCACCGCATTGCATCTTATTTACATAGGACAACAAAACAAGTTTTATCTAGCGGAACGCATCTTGGTGCCTGTTTAGGGATGTCTACAACTTACACCAATTAATCTAAGGGTACAGGACCAGTAAAAGGGAAAATGCTAGAAAATTAATTTGAAGTCCGGTCTCCTGGGTCGGAAATAGGATATATCAATTATATAGCCGTTCATTACGTCAAATTGAGAAGCGCGAAACAAGAATTGGTGGTACCGTGATCTCCGACCATGAACTTCCATGTTAGGGTGAGTTGCTGGCTATGAGCGGATTGGGGGTTCAAATCCTGGTTGGTTATTAGTGAGTGTGGTTTTTCCTAAAATTATTTACCACTCTCTCACTCTACGTAAATTTGGACACATTTCCTTTAAAAATTCTACCTTACTAATTCTTAGTCCATTAGCGTTGTAAAGAACGAGTACTTAGAAGTGGAGGAAAGGGGGCGGTGGAGGGTGAATGTCTGAAGAAACGTTTAAGACAATTCACATCTCCGACTAGTTAAAAACATTTTGAGTGTAATTTATTATAATAAATTTTATTTTGGACCCTACATATAAAAATATTGATACTAAAGTAGGATATAGAATATATCCTATTTTATTATGTATGCTACACCCCAATTGTGAAACTGCTCACTTAACGAATTGGGAAAATTTCAGTCCATTTTCATGAAATAGATTAATCTTTAGACCATTTCATTAATAGGGCAAAAATTGCATAAACTCTTGACGATTTCATGAATTGGAATTTAACGTACTATTCACTTCAAATTTAACTGAAATTCCTCGTACGATATTATATTAAACTAACTCAACTCAACTTAACCTAACCTTCCATTCGAAAACGATTAAAATTTAAATTAGCGTAAAGACCAATCTTGTTATTGGCCAGCACAAGCGCTACCTCATTCACGAACCGGGCGAGTTTTTGGTCCGGTTCGTGAAATAATCATGTGAAGAAGCCAGTTCACGGAATGAGCAGAAATTTGCCCCATTCACGAAATGGACAGTTTGGAGTGCAATATATTTATCCTATTTTAANATATATATATATATATATATATATATATATATATATATATATATTCATCCGACACCTCTACGTCTGGATAAATATATTTTTAGACCAAGTAAATTAATTGTGTTTTGAAAATGTTTCACTCTACTGAAATAATTTAAGTACAGCACAGTAATAACATAATCATATAATTTAAAAGTATACTGAATTAACTTTCAATGTTATATTAAAAGTAAGTTTTTATTAGATTGCAATTAATTCTGGTATCTATGTAGGTCGGCTAAATTACTCGCTTTGTAAACGCTCTTATCCAGTGTGTGATAAAAAATAATCGAGTTGAATACATTAAGTGTTACCGTAGAATCGGAAATGTAAACTGCCCTGTTTCATCCCTAGAGAGTTTTATTACCGTGGTTTTGTGGGGAGGGGGAGGGGGTGTACGAATGTATCGATAGCCCATGTTAAAAAAAAAGAGAATATATAACTACAGCTCTCTTGTGGCATGAATGACTCGTTTCAGGCGTGAAATATTGCAACAGGGGCTTTCATCATTGGACGTTTGAATCGCAATAGATTCCCTCAAAACTTTAAAACATAGTTACGCTGTACTTGTTAATTATGTGGCATTGACGATACCCTTAGAAATAAGAAATGTATTCAATGAAATAAATGGTATGCCGCAATCATACGCACTTGATAATAAACGGTTATAATTAATAACACTATATTTTTTATAAATAAACGATGATTAAAAATAATTTTTCCTCATAAAACAACAACATATTTACAAACAAAATTATAATTCATAAACATTTCAAATTATTAAAAAAAATCAATCAATCATTGACCATCCTTTAATCAATTTCTTTATAAAACACAAGTTTATAGATTTTTATTTAAAATAGTCCCAAAATATAGATTTAAAACAAAATTGTTTAAGTTTTTGATAAGTTTCGAGTTTTCAGGAATCAGTAATTTTAAAACAATTTTTTATTTTAGGGATAGGAAAAAAATCACTATTTGGCCTATGAGTACGAACATTATAACATCTAAATAACATGTTTGAATAAAATCTATAGAATCGTTTCTATTTAAGCCCAGATATAGAGAGACATACAGAGTGGTAGACAGATAGACACATCGATATACAGACAGTTTGTAAAACCCTATTTTAAAAGAAAAGTCTGGGCACATAAAAAGAAGTCAAAATTCAAAATAATCTGCAGGTAGAGAATGTTCGTGATTACAATAATTTTTATAAATGAGAAAGTAACCATTAATGTGATACGGAAAAGCATAAACAGATAAATACAAATGAGCTTACTACACTGATGCACTCCTCCTTATACAAATATTGAGATTGAGCATTTATTTGTATAAAATATATTGAGATATCATTTGGTAGGAATTGCTCCCGTTCACGGGTATTCTGTTAATTATAAATGAAAAATTATAGTTGATACATGGGAATCAAACCCGAGACCTGTCCCGGTCTCGAATGAAGCTGTAATTTTTCAATATATATTTAAAAGAATATTTGTGAATGTAAAATATCAGTACCAATTATTTTGAGCACCATATCTTACTATCTGTTCAGGTTTTACATATATGTACTGATTACACTAATGAGTTATGGAATGAGTAAGGTTGAAATTAATGGTAGTGTACCCGCATTTTAATGGAGGGAGAGGGGAAAACCATTTTGGACCGACCACCTTTAGTACATCCTATTAGGATTAGAACCATGATCTCCTTGTCATCGACAGTCTAGTCCAGGGGTCCCTAACCCTATACCAGTGGGCTTCATGGCGCCCACCGAGACTTTTGCAGCTGCCCGTCACTTTTTGACCATAACTGAAAAGTTCTTGACCAATAGTTTCAATCTATCACTTTTCCGACCAAAATCAAGCTTGTGCTTATCTCCAGGTACGCTGTTCTCAAGAAGTTGGTGATTGAAAGCCTCCCTTTCATTCCTCTTTCTTCGCAGACTCATTTACAAAGTGTACTTTTACTTGGAACTACAATTCTGATAGTTTCAAGATGAATGGTTTTGTTTTTTCCTAATCTCAAAGACCTAACCCCTTCCATCATTCTATCCACACTCTACAATGCCTATACTTACTATTTCCTTTGTAAATATCTCTACATGAGTACCCAGCTTTGTTGCCTGAATAAACACAGAATAAATATATATTTTTAAAATGTACTTAAGCATAAAAATGGTGGTGATTAGTTAAATATTTCCTTGTGTCTTTATTTTGGTCTTGTTAAAACCGCAAATAAAGCTGTATTTTTTATTTTATTTTGTGTCAAGTTGGAGGTGGTTGAACCCCCCCTCCCCCCTATGGCTTTGACTATTACACACAACCATATGTAACGTCACAATCGCTGTTGTAAACTTAACATGACAGTTTACCGGTCGTGTGTATAGCGTTGAGGCTGACCTCTAAGCCTGGCGGGAGTCAGTAAATTTGCCTAATAAAAGTAATTGGTGACCGCCGCAATACCGTTAATTTTTAATGTGCTCTAAGGCACGAAAAGGTTGGGAACCTTTGATCTAGTCTATTGCGAGAGTAACGCCTTAGACCATACAACTTTCGAACCAGGTCTAACCAAATGTTAATTATGATACATAATATGTTCATCGCAATACATATTTTTCGTTGTATTTTCTAAACCTTAATTGCTAAAATGATTCCCCTATAGCGTCGGTTATTCATCAAACCTGAATAAAAAAAATCTGTCAATAATATGGACCTCCATTACCTCCTCCAGACCCTTTTGATTTCAATTTTAAATGAAAGTCTATTTCATTATACCCTGTTGTGGGCGACACAATGTAACACTACATAAGCACGTGTTATCCTCCTCCCCATTTCCTGCGCGCAGCCATACTAGCAGTATCGAACCAAGGCCTACAGGAGCAAGATTAATGAGCCAGTTAACTACCACTTCAATTAACACCACTTATTACCCCGCCTGTTGGAAGGCTGGGCTGCTGACAGCTTCATGGAACATTGCACAGTTTGTCCGGACATAATAATATATTTTCGACGAGAATGTAAGTTTAAAATAAAGCTTAGTTCCCATGGATTAGTGGTCGGGTAGGCCTATTATGGTAGATATTTTTGTAGGATGAAACTTTTAGAAAATACAGACAAATATTGGTTTTGTCGTCAACATTTATATATCTCGAGATTGTGACAAATCTTAACGTTTTATGTGGACATAAACTCCCAAAATGGGGAATCTACAATCCTGTCTGTTCCCATGTCTGTCTGTCTGTTCCAATTATTGCATGGGACTTATTTCAGCAATTAAGGTTTTTAAGGCCTGTAGCAATTACTGATTTTTCAAACAATTGACATTTTTTATAAATGTCTCTAACGATTTGGTCCCAAATTCGTATCTTGGGAGTGTTTGACATAAAAAATAATATTGTTTACTTTTTTTAGGGTGAAAAAATTATGTATGGGTCACTTATGACTGATTTTTCAAAAACTTGAAATTTTTACAAATGTCTTTAAGGATTTGGTTTCAAATGGGTATCTTGGTAGTGTGTGACATGATAACAGTGCATACTTTATTGTGGGTTGGAAACTCATTTATAGTTTACTTATAACTGATTTTTCAAAAACGTGAAACATTAAAAAAAAAACCTTAAAAGATTTGGTTCCAAATGGATGTCTTGGGAATGTTTGACATGACGATTAACACTGTATATTTTTTTGGAGTAAAACTCATTTACTGATTTACTTACCACTGTATTTGAAAATTTTGAAATATTTTAAAAATTGCCTTAAAGATTTGATTCCAAATAAGTACCTTGGCAGCGTTTGACATGACAAAAAAATTGTTAACTTGAATTCGGGTGAACATGAGATAAATGGTCGTTTCATTATGCGTGATTTTTGAAAATTCTAATTATTTAAAAAATGGTTATAACGATTCTGTCTAAATTGTGTATCTTGGTTGTGTTTGATATGAAAATGACAAATTAAGATGTATACCTGTTGTTTTGGGGGATGGAGGGATTTAGTTTTGGGTAGTTTACCAATGACTTTTTTATTTGATTATTAAAAAAATAGCTCTAGTGATTTATTTTTAAATTGGTATCGTGGAACTATTTTACATTATCAGTAATAATGTATTTTTTATTTAGATAAATAAATTTAAAGGTTACTTACGACATTATACAATTTTTTTTAAATTGGTCTTGAAATTTGAATTAAAAAATGGAATCTGGGAATAGTTTTTCATGACAAATAAGAATACATTTTTATCCATACAAATAACAAATAATTATAAGGTAGTTAACAAATAACTTATTTAATTTTTTTTAAATATTGTTAAATATATCAGAGCAATTTGTTTTAAAATATATACATAAGGAATGGTTATTGGAAATAACAAGATGATCTGTTAGTTTTTATGAGAAAAACATACTTAAGGTTAGTTTACTGAAAATCTATTTTATTTTTTAATTATCTTTGAAGCTATAATACATAGTATGAGAAAGTTTGTGCGATTGTGTTGTCCAATTTAGTTTCTTATAACCGCTTTTCGCTACTTGTTATGATTATAGATCTACACATACACGTACTAATTACGCTAATTTGTTAGGGATAAGAAAGGTTGAACTCATAGTAAGTGTACCCGAGTTTACTTGAAGGTATAGAGTGGAAAAAGATTTAGTAAAAATTACACTCAACTCCGAACTACCCGTAATCGCCAGGCCAGTATATTGTGAGAGTAACGCCTTCCTAGGCCATTCGACCATGGAAATGGGTGACGTGACAAATAAAGATCACATGACTTGATCTATGAATTTATAACTTAATTTTGGTTATCACCACGTCTTACTATCTTAAGGATGGTAGCATTTAAGAAGTAATCTTCTCAAATATATGTTGAAGGAGAGTGTGAAACCAGTTTGGAAAAATCCTCTTCAGTAAACCCGATAGTGATTCAAACCCTTGATCTTCCCGACATCAGCAGACCAGACGCTTTAGACCATTTTGCCATTGAAGCGGACATATGTAAGAAAATGGTTTAGTATCTTGTGTAATTATTGTAAAATATTTTTTTTTTCTTTCTATCTGAGTCAAACTGTAAGCGTAAAAGTTTATTAGATCCAAACTACATCAATGGTCATGTGAACTAAACATTAGGATCATACTTTAAGGTTTACTTGTGACTAAAATGTTGTTAAGATTTCAATATTTGTTGTGCTTCACGTTTTACTGCCCAACCAGTAACTCTACATATTTAGACTAACTCCATTGTGAATATAATAAATG
Organism: Timema monikensis; assembly: GCA_902151445.1. NCBI lineage: Eukaryota > Metazoa > Arthropoda > Insecta > Phasmatodea > Timematidae > Timema > Timema monikensis. Next base: position 281,732 of record CABFVZ010000268.1, on the reverse strand, counting down.
CCATATAAAAAAAATGGAGGAAGCACACTCATATCAGTATGCACACATACTAAACGTAAAAATAATCTTTTATGGGTTACTGCTGACGGAAAGATCGGGCTGGATGTATTGATGGTGAGATTTTCCTAAATGGTCAATCACTTTTCTACGCAAATATAGATACACTCCCTTTAAACTATACCTTTCCCATCCCAAAACCCATCATTATAATTAGATGCGGATATTCCAGAAGGATAGTATGAGCCAATGTAATTTTTTGACGGAGCGTAGCGAAGTTCTGTTTTAACTTGACCATTTGGCATTTTGTCTTGTCTGTCAGGATTTGTTCTCCCAGATAGCTCTCAGATGCGTTCACCAATTTTAACGAAACTTGTCAGAGCCATTTTTGAACCTGGGCTGGACAACGCATGTACGTTATTTTCTATAACTGTTGTCCAGGGATCTGTCAATAAAACGGAATACACCATGCTAATGCAACTTTAATAACCCTTTAAAAAATTCTATTTACATTAGTACGAGATGTATCCACTATTGATTTCCTGTACAGCACGTATTCTTTTAGGATATGAAAGTTATAAGTGTTCAAAAATATCCGTATTCCACTCCATGTCATGAAGAACGGCTGTGAGATGTCCCATAAGGGTATTTAAGATTAACAGTTGTTGTCAAGTATAGTAATCATCAAAGCCTCAACATCTCTCTTGAGAACAGCCCCCAAGTACTCAGCTATATTCAGATAAAGAGATCAACATAGCCAGTCAGAATTTCCGAAGAAGTAAACACTGTTCTGCAACAGTTCATATGTTGAATTTCCATTGAAACATGGGGCTTTGTCACGAAGGAAATAAAAAGCTTTCAGATCTATTGACATCTTGTAAAAATGGAATTACGTTTTATTGAAAAATGACTTTAATGAAATAGTCACTATTCCACGACTCACCCTCCTCTTTGATAATGCATATCTTTCTTTTCGCTGTGAAGCAAATTAATATTCCAATGCAATAGGCCTTTATTAAAATTTCTCGGTGATGTTAATCATCCAAAATATCCTTCAAAGAGAATGTCCGTACCCTATCATCTTGGTGGTTCGGTCCCCGAATTGTACATACAAATATTTCATCCCTTGGTTCAAGATGCACAAAATCCTCTTCATCTAAGTTTCGGAGTTATCATAAAATCATATCTGAGCCTTGGTGCTTAACGCTGATTTCATGCTTTTGGAAAGAACATGGAAGGGCTTTAAACCTGTCTGCCAACATTTTGATGCCTAATGTGGTTTGCTCGTTTTTAGTAACTTTTCATTAAAACATGTGAATAGTTTCAACGGCGTTTACCACTGCTGACTTCAATGATTGCTTTGATACCCTGTGAAAGTTCTTCTAGGCGTCCTTTACCAAATTCAGTCTTGCAATTTTGATAACCTCTTTTCCAAATTTTGGCAGCACACTAGTCGCTTTGCCACAGCCTTTCAGCAATCCACTTTCTATTGATAATATTGCTACGAGATTCCATTGCCTCACGGAATGCATTGGCTCGTACTCTATCTTAGAATCGTTGATCCTCACTGCAATTTAATATGTTTACCAAGATTTAGGTTATGCAACAGACAAAAAAATGTAGTTAATACTCCAGAATAATTCATGATATGATGCACATCCAATATTTTTTTCTAGACCCCTGGAGAAAGGTTAGAGATAACACCGTACATGGTTTTTTGATATTACTATCCGTTTAAATATGGTGGCCATTAAAAAGGTTTTTCGTTTAGTAGTGTTTCTGAAGTGATTTGAGTTTAAAATTCTAAACATTTGCTTAAGTAATTTATATAGGTTATATATATATACATATATATATATAACAGCTATTGTGAGACTGCCGTCTCAAAATAAATTAATATCAGTTATTATCTATATAAATAAAATAAAAGTGGGTTCTTCTGTCTGTTGTGAGCATTGTGCGATATCTACCACAAGTAGGTCTGAAATTTTAAAATTAGTAGCCCATGTACATGAACGTGTGCAACTCTAAACAGGAAATTTACAATTTTGATTAATTTATTAACTAATTAAAAACTGGTCTGGAAGCCATAACATAAAGATATCAGTATGTTTATTTCAACAAAGCAAAGTTCTACTCCGAGAAGCGCCGGATACTTCTGCTAATATATGAATATAATGTAGGTATTATTGAATAGTATTTATTTGTTTCCTGTCTAGCTTGATCACCAAGAAAAAATATCAACTTCCAATCCAATAAGAAATTACAGGAGCTATTTCAACATGAAATCCAAAGATATATCTCAAGATTATATTCGCAATGAGAACATGAATCATGAAAGAATCACAAATGAGACTATAGTATCTATAAGAACATAGAGGGTGCGAGGTCTACTGCTCCTAGAACTACTAGTAAGACTGTAGTGACTATAAGAACATGGAGGGAGAGAGATATACTGTTCCATGAACTACTAGTAACACTGTAATGACTATAAGAACATTGAGGCGTAACATTAGCATGGACTGCTAATATGACAATGTTACTACCCGCCCTTAAACAAGCTAATATTCATAGATATCCTGCAATAGAAATACCAATATAATCTGCCATATTAAAATATTACCCCAAATATTCTTATATTCATAGATTTCCAGCATTATTAAACATCATAATCTTACTATGCCGTATATAATTCTCTACTCACGCATATATCTGCCTAGTGTGGACCGACGTACAAGTCCAGCCTGCTCACCACGAATGCTAGAATGAAGAGAAGTCCAAAACACGCAAAGATTTGTGCACCCCCGATGTTTCGACGAAGAAAGTCATCAATGCTCTTATTTTCCAGTACGGTACTATTAGAAGACCACTCATATGTTTGGACACCTGGGTTGGCGTATGTGACCTAACAAGCATAGCTCTACACCTGCTCGTCTTGTGTGTCTAATGCAACGGCAAATGGTCAAGATAACAAGAACCAGGCCTACGTGATCAATACTAAGAAGGCTTACCACCAGATGTTTGTGAATTACGTAACAACTAAGGAGAACTCCCACCTTACTACCTGGCAACTATACCTACATAACGAGGGAACACAGACAACCTCATCGACTATTACTTTGGCCACTTCCACGAGAAGTTCTGTTCAGGACTAGGACGTTATCTAGCCAGGATGGCTTATAATATCTTTGTTTAAATCTTTAAAATATAAATTGATGCATGTTTTGCAATATTTAGGTTAAATATTAAATTTTTGCTTGTGTGGGTATCAGTAATTTAAATTCTTTAAATTGATAATTTTTCTTTTGTTGGTTATTTTGAAGACTTCTTTGTTTTTAAGTTAACGTTAAAGTAACTTATTTTTGTTGACTAATATGGTTTTTACTTTATTATTCATTTAGGCAAAATTACAAGTTCTGTAACGTAACATTTTCTAGTTTTACACTAAATGTTTAAATGTGGGATTTTTGTTTAATTCTTTAAAAATGACGAGGGCAATTGTCCCACGAATGTTTGAGTTTAGTCGGGAAGTTAAACCTTTGTGCTTTAACGTAAATATCTGGTGCGATATTTAAATTTAAATTTATTCCATACATTTAAAACTGTTTTATCTATATTAACTGGTGTGAATCTGACGCGTTGAGAACCATTTAAAAGAGGCTCATTAAGTTATTTGCCATTTTTTATATTTTATTCTTTAAACTTTTAATCACTTTGGTTTTATTTGATTTTAATTCACTGTAGTGAATTAGAAGCTTGTATTTCATATAGAAAAGTTTCTTTAAATAATATCAACTATTTTGTTTATTTCATTGGTCTCTTCTAGACAAGTTTTTTTTTTAACTTTTGAAACGCACTGCGCATGTAATAAATTGCTAAGATTTATTTGTTTTTTAAAACACAATTCAGTAAGACCTGTAAGGCCATGTAACAGGTTGTTTTAACACTCTTTGTTACTTTGAATAAAATTCAAATATTTCATTAACCTGCAAATATTTTACTTTTTCATATAATTATTTCTTTTAGATATCGGCCTCCTCTTTTTTTTAGCCTATTGTGGCCGTAACTAAATAGAGTGAGAGTAGGGTGGTACAGAGGGAAAGAAGTATACTGTTCACAGAACTAATAATAAGACTGTAGTAACGATAATAACATGAAGGGAGCGAAGTCAACCATTTACGGAAGTACTAGTTTTTAAAAATAGAAGATGTATGAGACATTTCACTATGTAAGATCTATAATGAAAGTTTCTCCTTTGGCGTGACGTGGAATCTGGATGTTTTAGATTTAAATAGAACAACAATTCCCTATCCCGACCAAAATCCTCGCTGAAAAATGACGTTACGAGATAAAATAAGGCTGGATATCTTTCTTGCGGATCTTGTTGACATGTCCGTGGGCAGGATAGCAAGCAAGACAAACGAGGAAGTAAAAAAAAAATGCGCAAACTTTCTTATACTAAAGTATTAGTGTTGTTAAAAAAAATACATAACTTTTCTTTGTTTATTTTTTGTGGTTTAATACAAACATACTTTTATTAAAGTTGCTACATCATATTTTAGAGAGAAAAATAAAAATTTATTTATGAAAAATTTCTTTGATAACTTTGGCATGGAATACTATCATACATATTAGTGATTGAACAAATCTTTTAAAATAAAGTAGCCAACATATATTATGCAAGCTTTATCGTCTTAAAATTGTTAATATAAATGACGTTGCCTACCTGTGACGTCATGACAGTTTAAGATAGGATTTCCCAGGTTAATGAATTTAAATTGTTCTCAACGAGTTTTAAAGATTTAATGTACAAAAACCATATATTCTTAAATACCTCTAAAAATAAATGGTATGGACCTGCGCACGGACTCTCTCTCTCTCTATTGTTTAAAAATTGAGATAGTTACTCAAAACTCTTAATATATGTTAAACGAAATAATATACACTAGAAAAACCAAGAATAAATTGCACTATACTTAAATAAAACTTTTTTGAGTCCTGGTTTTAAGTTTTATATTTATATTTTAAAAAAAATGTCCATCATAAAAATTACCAATTTTGGGTTCACAAGGTTCAACACTTCGTAATAAAATTTCTACTTCTGGTTTAAGTTTTAACATTTTATTAAATGTTTCACATCTTCAGGTCATCGCATTGCTATTCAATTCCTCTTTTATAAATTTTGACCAATATAAAATATAAATATTGACTATTGAGTCTAAAATGAGAGAGATAGATCATTGTCGTACAAACATTTCTCTTAAGAGGTTAAAGGAAAAATAACAAATTTTTTGAGATACTTACTTATATTTAATTACTCTATGACATTACAATATTATTGCGTTAAAACTTGATTAATGTCTCTTTACAACTAAAGTTCACAAAATTGTATTAATATAATTGCAAATATCTAAAAAAATGGTTGTTTTTATAGAAATATATTTCAAATAAGTTTTTTTATTTTTAATAGTACTACAATTTTGCAATGATAAGTGATTTAGTATCTCAAATAATTGCGGGGATACAGAAAATTCCGCTTCTGTAAAGTACTCTAAAATTCATTTTCATAGGAAAATGGAGATAGCAATATTATTTATAATCTTAATCAACGCAAAGATACGAATTTTAATCACAATCGTTATAGCCGATTTTTTATCTTCTCGCCCATTATTAATCTACTCTTAATTTTAGGGTTAGATATCCAATTGCAAAAACCACTCGGGAAAATCCTAATAAAACCCTATATATCAGGTTTTAGCCCGATCAGTAAAACAGTTTAGGCTCTAGTCAAAGGTGTAAACAGACAAACAGACGGAAATTCAAAAACAACATTTTCG
>CABFVZ010000268.1:231742-275887 GCA_902151445.1 Timema monikensis | reverse complement strand
GGGAGGGGGGGGGGGCGGCAAGAAACGTCGAGAGTTCAATTTTTTTGACGATCACAATACTTTCTCTACCTGTAAGATAGCGAGAAAATAAGAAGTTATACAGTGTAAGAAAATGTTTATTTTTATCATGAAGTGTTTTATTGTAAACGTATTTTTTATACAACATCTACAATTTAGGCTATTTGTCTTGATCACTAAAGTGGCCTGTAGGAATCTTCCTATCAGAATATAGGTTGAAAAATCCCGTAGAAGCATATGTCTATCTAGAATAGGGAACAAAATAAGGTAAATTAAAAAATCAAGTCAATGATTTTAAGGCACAAATAATAATATAGTGGAAACTCATCAGTGGGAGAAGGGAAGTGCTCAGCACATTGACAAGATGCCTCGCATGGTAAACTTCTCATTTTCTACCCTCTCTTTCTGTTTCGTAAGTTGGCGTCTAAGGGTGATAGTGCTTAGAGCGCTTGGATGAGTTAAGATAAAACGCGCTTCGAAAAATAACTTCGAAATCTTTAAGAAGGCAACGTCGTTTATGGGGTGAAAACATGTATAAATATACACTATTAAAAAAAAAATAGGCTAGTCCATTTATTAATCTGAGCAGAAGTAGTTTTACCAATTGCCATAGGAGGCGCCTTGGTAGATCTGCTTTAATGTGCCCATACGTTGAGTAATGTGATGTGCAGCCAGCTGTTACCTTTGATATGTATTATAAATACCAAACAACTAGTAGTTCTGTGAACACTAGACCTCACTCCCTCCATGTTCTTATCGTTACTAAAGTCTCACTAGTAGTCATTTAAACGGTAGACCTGGCTACAGACATGTTTTAATCGTTACTAAAGTATTAATAGTAGTTATATAAGCAGTATACCTCACTCCCTTAATGTTATTATCATTACTACACTCTTACTAACAGTTTTGTGAACAGTATATCTCACTCCCTCCATGCTATTATCTTTACTAGTCATACAGTAACATTTATCTTTGGATTTCAAATTAAAATATCCCATTTAATTTATTCTTGGATTGGGAGTTTATGGTTTTCCTTTGTGATCGAGCTAGACATAAAACAAATAAATACTATATTAAGAAAATGCATTAAGTTTAAAAGAATAATCATGGTTCACACGGTCTAGGGCATCGTAATAGATGTTTAAATTTAAAAACAAACCATATGCACTTGATTTGTTGTTTAAAGTTTTAAACTCAAATCACTTTAGATGAACTACTAAACAAAACACCTTCTGGGCAGCCACCGTATTGAAACGGATAACTATATTGAAAAACTATGTACACACATCGTTTGGCTGTAATTAAAAGAACTTATTTTCGTTAAAATTGATTCGTGTGTCTGGTAGCTATCGCAGAATAAACATGTAGACATATATTTGAACGACCGCTTTCTTGTAAAAGATAAACATAATGAAAATCCTGGCTTAGGTTGTTCAGCCTGGTTTTGAAGAATGTCCCTACCAAACTAAGTTAAAATATGTCCACGCGTTTGACAGATAGTGTGGAACAAAGATCCGAATAGACAGACGAAATTCTAAATGGTCAAGTTAAAATAAGAACTCTCTCCACTCGGTCATTGACCCCAGTAAAATAGTATATTGTTATCAGTTTTGGCCACTAAAATTTGTTTGTTATCTCTAAAAGACCCTTTCTATGAAAATTGGACTGTAGGCTGAGATGCATGCATTTAAAAAGATGTTATATCTTGATAAATGATGCATGGTCACGTATAAACTTTCATTGTTATTTCGTTTATATAAGCCTCCCCATTATATATCTCGTAGAAAGCTTTGGATTGTATGGATATCGAAGAGAAAATAATATCAAGTCGATAATATATGGAAAGCAGAATAATCCGCGCGAAAGAAGAAAAGTGTAAAAAAAAAGGAGAGAAACGTTCTTAGAACGATAAAAAAAACAGTGATAGAAAGCGATATGAAAGAATCGAAGCTTATAATGATGGTTCACTGAAGTCGAGACACGTTATCGGAGGGGGAGGAATAAAGAGGGAAGTGCATTACATTTGCATGGAGAAGACAGGAGAATTCTAAATGGATCAAGGACATCTAGCTCTGAATATATTCAATTTGTCAGCCCCCCCATCCTCCTGTCTACCATTTCGATAGTGCGTGATGATCTTAAGAGGCCTGCTTCGGTAAGCAAGAAATGGCCGCGCAGACTTTCATCACTATGTGAAGTGACAAATATTGATATAAATGATTGATTAGTAAGTATACGAAAAAATTATTCACTGTATAATATAAATTATTAAATATTAATTTGACATTTAATTTTAAGGTGATAATAGAACTAATTTTTTTAACTTCATGAAAACACGTTAACAGTTTGACACATAAAAGAGGTTATACATATGATGGTGAATGTACCTGTAGCTCTAAGCTACTAGTTCAGATAGGCGAGGCCTAAAATCGAACCAACAACAATTGTCGATAAAAATTTGTTGATATTAAAATATGTAATAATATTTTAAAAATACAAGTAATATATGGTACAGATCTTTGGAGCAGTATAACAAGATTATTTATATTACTTGAATTAAAATAAATTTAATATTGAAATACGTATTATTTAGTGCATAAAATATAATTGATAAGTAGTATTTTATTATAAAGTAATTAATGAAATTTGAATCATAATTTTATAAAATATTCCCTTTGTACTTGGGATCCAGTGTCTAGATATCCGACTGGGTTTATATATATATTTTGAGTTTTATTAATAAAAAAAATGTGTGAAAATGTGACATTAGCTCATTTTCAACGACTTTAAGAATATTTACGCATATTTATTTATGTTACAATATTTGCCAGAATTATTGGAGCTCCATTAAAACCATGGATTCAATTTAGGTAAAACTTTAGTGCTTTAGTTCAGAAATGTATAACTTTTTTACTTTTCACTATGTACACACCTAATAGTTGTTCAACATTTAAGAGTATTTGTATTAAATTCATTTTACATTTACGGATACATATTGTGTGTGTAAAGAACACACTTGAAGTTGCAGTAATAAGACCAGAAATATTTATAATTTAATTGAGAATTTTTTGTTGTTTTATTTACTTATTATCCATACGTTTAACTATATGTAAAATTGTTTTAGAACATAGTAATAGCATTGGTTAAATTTAAGGAGGTTTAATTAATCCTGTGTAAAATATAAAATTAATAAATACAGGTACTTACTAATAATATGATACTTTGTATGGCAAATAATATTTAGGTTCTTATATTATAGTTTATTTAGCTATGGATATCAACAAACAAGCTGCAAATCATTGTAATTATGGTACAGTCCGTATTGAAGAAACCCCAATTCAATTATTTTAAATTACAGTACATTAAAAATGATATCTGGACACGGGAATCGAACCCGGGAATTTTGGCTTAGCGTTACAATTCTCTAAAATTGACAATTTCCACAAGTCCAATCAGTTTTAAGCTATGAGTGAAGACTGACCATAAACACATGACGAATCCTAGATAGCTCAATGGTAAAGCATTGGCGCGCTAAGTTAAAGGACCCGAGTTTGATTCCCGTGTCCAGGTATCATTTCTCAACTAATTTAAATTAATTATTTGGCTATACTCAGTGAAAGCTTTTGAGAAAACTTGGATGGTTAGTTTTTGATGGTACGGTTGCCATTCGCTTATGCTCATATAATTTATATTTTTCCAAACAAAATGTACCTCGCAATGTTGGATTAACGACGTCGCTTTTCCTGGACCAAGATCCTAAAGACCACTGAATTGGAAGAGTGGTTTGATAGAAAGAAGTTTTGAGAGCCCATCTCACGGACGATCAACTGGGATATTATATTATAAGATAGCATTTGAAACAGAAACCACATCAGAATGCGATTTTCTACAGCTAATCACTTGACATTAGCTGAGTTTGGATCAGTTAAATAGGTTTTTTAATTCTTCAGATGATTAATTTTTAATATTTTGGTGTTTTATTTTTTTAAATACGATAAAATAGTTTCATCGGTCTCAATTTTGCTGTTTGTTTAAGTAGAGTTAATCAAACCGTGCTAAGATGCGATGCCTAGTTCGATTTGAATTACTTACCTAAGCTACGCGTTATCCGTGGGGTGTGACAAGCTCAGTTGTATCCGTGGCTGTCAAAAAGTGTAAGTTTTAAAGTGTTTAATGTGGGAGTATAGGGGGAAGAGAGAAAAATGTCAATTTCTTTTGCAGTTTTTATTTAAAAACTTTCTTAGTTCAAAATAAATCAAATATTTCTCCAGTAAAAAATTAAGTGAAATTTTCTTCACATGGTGATATCAATAGTTCTTGAATATCTTTCAAGAATGTCCTGGAATTTAATGACAACCTTTTCTCTCCATTTAAAAAGTTTATTGTCTAATGCCGCTATACTCATGACAGAAATTCAACAACTGTTGATATCGCCGTGTGAAGAAAATTAAACCTTATATTTCTACTGGAGCAAGCCTATATTTACTTTGGTCAAAATCTTGTTTTCCTATCAAAACAACCAGAAGCACTAAACCTCTCTCACATCCTCTGCGCTCTCACAGCTTGTGAATACTTTAATATGGTTACAAAAAAAAAATCATTAGTAAAAAAATACTCGCACACGGAATAAACTTTAAGCTCATCTAAGCTAATTTACCAGTGTCATGGAGGGAAGGGTTGGAATCTCAGCCAGCTGTAATGATTATAGTTTTATCCTTTAAATAGTGTTCCATTTTTCCACGCACGTGCTGGTACATTCTTTTATAAGTTCTACCTTCCTAACCTCTACAAATTATTGCAATAACGTTCGGATAATCCTAAGGGGTAGTCAGTCGTTCATGTTCAAAAAAATAAAAATATATAATACGTCTATGATTCAAATAAACGAGTGTTTTAAGCGTGTTTTTAAAATAATATTAAAATGAGAAAGATTTTGCTAGTCAATTTTTTTCTTTCTTCCAACCTTAGTAACAATAAAATTAATCTCTTTTTATAAATAAAACTTTTTTACTTTTATTATCTAAAATGAATTGAAGTTTTCACTTTAAAAACTTTCACAATATATGAACTTAAAAAAATTACCATATTGAAAAATATTATAATTTGTCATTTGATGTTTCAAAGGTCGTAAATAGCGTAAAAATGATAAGAGGTCTGATTTTTCATTCTAAATATCCCTATGAGGCTTTTTGAATCGTGTTACTCAAAACACGATGTCCAATACCATTATCAGGAATAGTAAATCTCAAAGTATTTTATGTCATAAGGGTGACATTTTTCATTTGTTGAATATATCAACTAGTGATTGTGTTTTACGTTATGATCATGCGCACAGCTTGATTTGATTGAAATCCTTGTGGTCACTTGAGTACACTGTGTTTGTGATCATTTGAGATAGCAAAAATATAGACAAAAGATAATGCGTCAAGATACAATCACTATCGTAATCATACACATTTTGAAATCATAGGAGCCTACTACATTATCGCATACATAATTTAACAAAGATATGACCTGCTTCGGTGGCCGCGTGGTCTAAAGGATAAATCTCGCATTAAACTAAACTAGCGATAACAGGGAGATTCGAGTTCCGATAGAGTGTTTTGAGGGTCACTATTCATAAATGGTTTTCCACTCTTCTTCCACACAAATCCAGGCACACTTTCTTTAAATTATACCTTCCTCATCCATAGCTCAGTGGCGTAATTAGTATTTATGCATATAACCTGAACAGATAGTAATATGCGGTGTTAAAAAATATAATCCATGCGCTCTTAGAGCAAGTATTGGTATATCAGTACGCTTGGTGGTTTTATACAGTTTTTTAGCACCGCGTTTTACTACCTGTTCAGGTCTATAGGCTTTTAATATAGTTGAATACCTCATGGACATTTGGAAGATTCCAGATATCTAAGTCAATATAGCGATAGGCTCGTAAATTGAAGACTAGGGTTCAAATCTCTGACTGGTGTTATACCAGGTCTAATGGCAGCTTTTTAAATTTTGCTTTAATTAATTAAATATACATTAATGCTATTATTATTAATTGCATCATGCCTACTACACGTCCATGCTATCCGAATATTTATAATAATGGGATAAGGATGTGGACGATATATAATATGAGGAAATGTACAAGAATTTGCATGGAGGGAGAGTGGAAAACCCCCTCATAAAATATATACCTATATATACCTATAAATACCTACCTATATATACCTAGTCGAGATTTTAATCTCATCCTTCTTGTCTAAAAAACACGACCATACAGAGTGACACCTTATTACAGTAGTGTGAGTTTATTAATTGATACACATAGGTGGGTGATATTGAGTTAAACTCTATCCTAATTTTATACAAAATTAAAACTTTAAATATACATTATTATCTTATACTTGTTAGATTATAAATTTTCAAGAGTCAAAGACATACAGAATTATAGATACATTGAGTATAGTTGTTAATAGGTTAATGCTATGAATACTAACTATAGCTTATGTTTAAAAAATGACAATATACGTTAACTATTTTTCTAATAAAAATAATATTTTTGTTTTTATTAGAGTTTTTAAATTCTGAAAATTGCATTTTTTTTTAATTTGGCAAAACAAGGATCTTCCAAACATAATTGTAGCTCATTAAGTTGAAAAAAACAACTAAGGTTATAAAATCTGAACTGTAAGAAAACAGCAAGAAAATAAATATTGAAAAATCCATACTGAAGGGAATTCAATAACATTCGACACAAAATGATGAATGTTTCCCGCGTGTTTTCAAAGGAAAGCGGAGGCGAAAGAAGACTCTTACGCGCCACATGTCTCTTACTTTGAAGAAAATATTGCTTAGAAATAGTTATTGAAAAGAATGGAAGAAATATTGAGTTTATTTTCCTTAGAGCGCAGGGCTGTTTGATATCTAGAAATATATCATATTTTTGTAACTCTAGGATTATCACAGCAGCCATATCGAAGATCGTTAGTATAATATAATAGTGATACATTTTATATTCTTTCCAAGAATCAAACCCGGACCCCGATATATGTTGGTTGATTTTGTCTCTATTAGGGGGCACCTAGTCTAACGCTGTTTTCTTGCCTTTTTTCTTATCCTAGCTGATACTTTTTTTCTAGCACCGCATCTTACTACCCGCTAGGTTTATGCAGTGGCGAAGAGTGATTATAATTTTTGGGTAAGCTGAGTCATCAACTTTCATAAAGAGGCACATTTAACGACAACGAAAATGGGATTTTTATGAAGTTATATAATACAGTACAGCTACTGCTACTACTACTGCTACTGCTATTATTACTACTACTACTACTACTACTACTACTAATAATAATAATCATAATAATAATAATAATAATAATAAATATAATAGTAATAATAAATTATTTGTAATATTTTTATACACCTTCTGTGCTATATCAAATTTGGTCTTGTTATTTTTTCTTTTAAATGCAACGTTTGTTCAACTTTTGTTTTTTTCTACGGTACTTACACTGAACCATAACATATTATATAATATATTATAATGTTAAATTTTAAAAAAACAATAAAATAATATGGCGGAAAGGTATCAACTTATCTGAAGCGCTTACTAAATTGTCACTACGCTTGAAAAACATTACCATTTCAATCTGACATCTGTTTTATGTAAGGGGATGTTTTCTCTTCTTTTTCAATTTTTTTGGGGGTAGCTGAGCTTATCCTGCCTACCCTGATCCCTCGCTTATACACTTATATACTAATTACGCCAAAAGTTTTATTGATTATAAAGGTTATATTTAGAGGATGTGTACTCGCATTTGCGTGGAGAGAGAGTTGAACACCATTTTGGAAATAAACCTCAGTACACCCGACCGAGATTCGATCCTCGGTCTCCCCGTCATTGTCAGTCTAACCTAACACGAGAGCATCGCGTTAGACCATGTGGTCGCCGAAGTGGGTCTGAGACATTTAAACCTGAAACCCCTCCCCCCCAATTCAATCCGTGCTACGTAACTTTCCCCATCAATAGTGAATTTAAAGGCGCGGTGCTAAATATTATTATTATTATTAATAGTGAATTTAATTATTTTATAGGAAATATTTTGTAACATTAAGAGTGAGACTCAGATATATTACTATTCAGAATCGTAAGCTATCTATAAGTTTGTCTACTAACGGTAAAAATATTAACAATAATATTAATTTTTCAACATTAGAATTTAAGTATAAGATTTGTGTTACGTAACACTGTGATGTACCCACCCTCTCCCCAATCAACAACCATGCAGACATTATAGTTATTTTACCCGTCTCAACAGCTTTACGTGGTTAATGGATGACCCGTTACAGTGGTTCTCAATATATAGCCCGCAGTCCAAATGCGTCCCGTGAAGGATGTTAGTCTGGTCAGAGGTAAATAATTAAACGGGGTGGTGNAATAACCCAGCAATACTATTTTACAGAGTAACTCATTAATTTCTTGAAAACTATGGTCAGGTTTATTTTATAATTTATTTATCAATTTTCATAAATATTATAGTAAAAGTGTTTATATTATTATCTCCTTTGAGTATATGTAAATACCAAATCAAGTTTTCACACCCTCTGGCCCTACCCATGGGGGGGAAATTGTGGCCGTTGGTGAGAATTAGGCTTAATTTAAAATCATTGCCTTTCAATAGACTGTTAAAATAATCTAAACGTTGATCTATCTAAAAAAATAAAAATTAATTCTCGGCGATATTATAGCAATTTTACTTAAGTGACCCTGAATATTATTTACAAGTCTCAGAGCAAGTAAATCTTTGAAAACCTGCTTCCATGGTTAAGGAGTCCAACGCGTCACTCTATAAATAAACTTGACTGCTGATGACGTGGAGATCGGGGTTCGTATCCCGGTCAGATATACTAAGAGTGGTTTTTCATAAATGGTTTATCACTCTCTCGCCACGAAAATTCGAATAAACTTCCCCTAAATTTAACTTTTCTCATTCCTACCACATAAACGTAATTAGTGTTATACGAGTATAGCCCGGACGGTAAAAAAAACCACCCCCTTTGTGAGACAACGAATTTGTCTCTGTTCCACCCTAATATATATATGTATATATAATTATTGATAAAGTGATTAACCAGGTTACTATGAAAAATGACCTGGCATTATGCATAGTGACCAAAGCAGTCAGGAAAGTAATAAATATTTGTTAATTTACCATTTTGACCGGGCAGTATGTATAATGCTTCACACTATTCGGGATTTGTGAAAAACAGTGCAGTAGGCTACTACTTCATTGGCAGAGTGAGAACAATGTAGATTGGTCTAGGGGTAAGGTGTCAGACTTCTATGCTGGCGGCCGGGGTTCAATCCTCGGTCCCGGCACAGATTTATCTGATTACTAAACCCTTCCTTCACCTCTGNCCGGGGTTCAATCCTCGGTCCCGGCACAGATTTATCTGATTTCCAAACCCTTCCTTCACCTCTGACAAGACATCTTGTGAATGTGGGGAATGCCAGGCCTCCACCGTGGTTCGGATTCCACGTTAAACTGTAGGTCCTTCATTTCATCTCACAATCACCCTACCATTACACATTAGCGTAAGTGCGTATAACCCGAATGGGTAGTAAGACGCGGTGCTAATTATAATAATAATAATAACAATGTAGATTCGGTCACGTGCCAGCCAATCAGCACCCGCGCGTTCACCCGCAATTATCAAAACACGTTCCTGCCGGTACTAAGTGACGACAATATTCAGTAGACAGTAGAGCGTGCAGTTTGTTGTTATTAGTTTATAGTACGTTTACTTTAGTAATAATGTTTACTTTAAAAAAAAAAAATTAGTTGAGGATCCAAAACGTGATACAAAATATTTTCGATAACCGATTAAATGAGTCACTAACGGCTATAAAAGATTATTATAATAATAATTATTATTATTATTAGCACCGTGTCTTACTACCCGTTCGGGTTATGCGCAATTACGCTAATGTGTAATGGTAGGGTGATTGTGAGATGAAATGGAGGACCTACAGTTTAACGTGGAATCCGAACCACGATGGAGTCCTGGCATTCCCCACCTTCACAAGTTGTGATTGATACACGTCTTGCCAGAGGTGAAGGAAGGGTTTGGTAATCAGATAAATCTGTGCCGGGACTGAAGATTGAACCCCGGAACCCAGAACAGAAGTCCGATACCTTAACCCTAGACCACCAGGTCACCCATGGCTATTAAAGAGAACACTCAAATTATTACCAAAGGTGCGTGTTTGAATATGATCGAGAAAATTAAGCAGTCAAAAGTGAAATAAACATCAAATCTACCCGAAGAATATCAGTGTTTGTGCCGGTATGACGTTGTATCTATAAGAGATGTATAAAAGCGGATTGTTCTGGTGAAGGAAGGTAATTATTTTATTAACTACTATGTACACACACAAGAGATATTCCAAGTACTTCACAACACTCACATTTCGATTGGTCATCGTGAAATAAACCACATGGAAAAAAGAGCTAAAGAACAAATACAAAATATAACGAGAGAGATGATAGTGATTTTCTTGAATTTGTGCGAAATTTGTCAAAAAAACTGAGTAATCTGAAGAAGGTTTTGGTAGTCAAGCTAATTATCAGAAATTAATTGAATTCGATATGTCGGTTTCACTTGATTGACTTGCTGTCTCTAGCAGATGGAGAATATAAGTTAATTCTTGTGTAACGGGATCATTTCACTAAATTGGTAAAGTTAAGACTTCTACGTACAAAAAGTTATGAAAAAGTGTCGTTTATTCTTTTTTAACGATATTTGTTGCACCAAGTATTTTTCAAAGTGAAAATGTTAGGGAATTTGTTAACAAAATTATTAAGGAACTTTGTAATATGTGGGATATTATTATTAATATTATCAGCTCTTGGTTAGAGACTGAAAACCCTAATAAGTGATCGGAAGGGTTAAAAGTTTGTACAATTTATGAAAAACATAGAACATTACACTGGTATAGACTGCAGCTCTTACGAGAACATATTTATTTCAAAATCTGAAAGTTGGTTTAAAATGTTCCTAACTGATAGAAGCATTAACCAGCATAAATACAGAAAAGTAATTGGAGTCACTCTTTAAAAGTAATATCAATAATGAAAATCAGAGTGAACCAGAAGATGAAGGAATTTATATTATTGAAGCCAACACTACGAGGGACTCTCCAACAATATCAGACTTGAATAATGGTGCAAGTGAGGAACTTTGAAAGTCGTCTTTACATGCGATTTTGTCTTCTGAAAATTATTTGACCACAAACGTTACAACAGCCGAAATTTTAGTGAATGATAAAGATGAGACCCAACAGTCAGTTATATCAATACAAGAAAAAAAAATTGTCTGGAACTAGATAAATGGCTTTGTCTAGTCTTAAAAAAGCAAGCACAAAAAAGGATTGCCACCTCCAATTTCCGCTGATGTGGGTGAAACTGTAAGACTTTGTGTACCAGGAGTAGACCGAGTACGCGGTGATGAAAGAAATATTCTAGTTATTGTCTTAACTATTGAAAATAGAAATCAATATAAACTGGGCACTAAGCACAGCAAATTAAACCAATTATATTCAAGAAACCATTTTAATATTGACAAAGACAATTTCGTTGCTTATGAAGAAGTACCAGATATAGAAATTTCACTCTGGGCAAGTGCAAGAATGACATCGATTTCTGGAGTCTTAGGTTACTGCAGATGTAGCTGCAAAGGTGGATCCAATTCTGATGGATGTAAATTTCGAAATGTAAAAAAGATCTGCAGTTCTAAATGTTATCAAACTCTGAATTGTTTCAACAAATGAGTTTAATTCTAAGATAAATTTAACTAAGAGATTGAAAAAATGTTTTAATTAAAAGTACACAATCACGTTTTTATTTATTTTTTATTTTAAAATAATCTTATAAGAACCAAATATTTTATTTTAACAAATTGTTTCAAAACAAATAAGTTTTTTGTTTGTTTTTATATAAGAAGGGCCAATATTTATATTAATACTTAAGAAAAACAAGTATATCTCATTGTTACCTGTGTTAATAAACTATTTTAGTTAGGAATAAGTTTATCACGTTAATATTTTGTAGTTACGTACATGTTAGTAAGTATCGTTTTGTACTTTTCGATGGTTAAAGGAAAATAAATTAGTTTTTAATTAATTAAAAAATTATACAAAATTATAAAGGAATTATCTAACAAAATCATTTGAACAAACACAACTAATTATTCAATGAAAAATATTATTAAAAAATCATATTTCCCAGAGAGTGTGGAGAACTATACAGTACATACTCCCCGGTCAAAATGATAAATTAACAAATATTTATCACTTTTCCGGACTTCTTTGGTCACTATGCATAATATCAGGTTATTTTCAATAGTGACCTGTTGTTATTCATTTGGTCCCTAGAAAAAATATATATACATGCTAAGGACAAAATGAATAATAGGTATATATATATGTTAACAAATAATGTTGTCTTAAAATAATGTTGGTTCAGATAAGATTCTAGTGTCCAGGTGTTATTTTTTTCAAATTTAAGGAAATCTATTAATTTTCTTCCAATGAAAATTGGACTGTAATACGACTCAACGTAAGTATTAGTTGTAATATATAAATATAACAACATAATTTATACATCATATTTAAAAAACTAATTTTAAGTTGTGTAAGATAATAATAGAGTGTTAAAAATTATCAAAACCTATTCAAACTGACTCTGATAAAATAATAAAGGAACATTATAATTTTGACTAAATTAATGGAGAAAAGATATATTTATTTTAATTTATTGTATTCGTTATCAAATCGGAATGATCAAAAATTCCCAACTTAATATAAAATATTGAAGTAATATAATACATAGTTAAAATCGTGCCTACAATTACTAACTAAGAAATTATAATTATATAAATGGTACGGAACTCCGCACGGACTTTCTCGCTCTATTGTTTGAAAATGAAGATATTTACTCAAAACTCGTAATATATGTGAAACGAAATAATATACACTAGCAAACCCAAGCATAAGTTGCACTATACTTATGTAAAACTTTTTTTAGTCACTTTTTTAAATTTAATAATTTTGTTTTTAAAGAATTAATGTCCTCATTTGTATATTTGGACCCGATAAAAAAGATCAATGTTGGGTCCACAAGGGTCAACACTTCGTATTAAAATTTCAACTTACGGTTAAAATTTTCGACATTTTATTAGGTGTTGCAAATATTCATGCCATCGCATTGCTATTAAATTCCTCATTTATAAATTTTGACCAATAAAAAATGTAAATATAACTATTGAATCTAAAATGGATATAGATCATTGTTGTACAAACATTTCTCCTAAGAGGTTTAAGGAAAGACAATATAAACTTTTAGAGACTTACTTATATTTAATTACTCTATGGCAATGGAGAATTATTGCGTTAAAACTTAAGTAGTATCTCTTAACAACTAAAGCTCACAAAATTGTATGAATGTATTTGCCAATATATCAGAAACTGTTGGATTTATAAAAATATATTTCATATTAAAGTATTTTATTTTTAATAGTATTACAATTTTGCAAAGATAAGTTATTTATTATCTCAAATAGTTGCGGAGATACGGAAGTTTCTGCTTCTGTAAAGTACCCTAAAATTCATTTTCATGGTAAAATGGAAATAGCCAGTTTATTTATAATCTTAAACAACACCTAGATACGAATTTTAATCAAAATCGTTTGAGTCGATTTTGAGAAAATCGATTTTTTCTCTTTTTGTCCTTTCTTAAACTACTCTTAATTTTAAGTTTAAACAGACACACAGACAGACGCCATTGCAAAGACCACTTGGGGGGTTTTGAGACGTCGACATCCATCAACATTTCAGGTTAGATTTTCTTTTGCGGTCGCAATACTTTTACATTTTGTGTTCGAAAAGTTTATATATATATATATATCTACGTATAGATTGAAATTTATTGGTTTTATAAAAATATGCTTTTTATAAAATATTTGTATTACTAAGAGACCTACATATTTGTACCGATAAGTAATTTCATATGTAGGAAATATTATAAAAACAGATCATCAGACTGGAGCCCTTAAACTAATTTTTCCAAAATTCTGAGCGAAGCCATTTTGTTTGGAATATTTATAAATGTTTAGAAATGAAATTTAATCAAAGTCGTTAGTGCCAATTTTGAGAAAATCGATTTTTTCTATTTTTGCCCTTCAGTAAACTACCCTCAATTTTATGGTTAGATATCCAATTCCAAAAACTCTTCGGGGAAACCCTATGAAAACCCCAGATACCAATTCTTAGCCTGATCGGTAAAATAGTTTAGGCTCTAGTTGGAGGTACAGACAGGAATACAAACAGACGGAAAGTCAAAAACCACTCTTTTGGATTCAGGGGGTCATGAAACGTCAAGATTAATCAAAATCTTGAGATAAATTTTTTTCGACGATCACAATACTTTCTCTATCTGTAAGATAGCAAAAAAGTAAAAATATTACATGTTTGATATTAAAATAACTTTAAAAATATCAAATTTATAAAAATATTCTTAATTGAAAAACACATTTTATGACGTTCCTTCTTACTAGTCTTGACAAGTCCGTATCTACTTTTATTTATTATAAGCACTATAAATCAGACAAGAGAATACCGTGAATTTAAATTTGAAATTAAATCAGCCAGGCCCAGATATGAAGAGAGGAAAGTGCTCTCTTTTATATTATGTGTCTACTGAATACTCTTACGCTGTCGCAACAGTATTGCTTTTACACTGGGAAATTCTTGATGGTTGTGACTACTTTTATTTTATACAACAAATTGGAAAATTTCATGTCATTAAAAAAAGCGTTTTAATAATCTTTTATAACTTCCTCCATTTCCATATTATATATTGCTACATTGGGAGAGAATGGAATATAGGAATACAATAGGGATTGTACTGTTATTGAAATTAAAAGTATTAAATATATTCGAATGGGTATAAAGGCACGTATAATATATCTACGTCTTACTACACATAGAGAGTGCCTCTGTGGCTTAGTGGTCAGAGTTCTTGGCTACAGATTCAGAGATCCTGGGTTCTATCCACGGCACTTTCAGATTTTTCTCTGAAGCATTGAGTCTGGAACGGGTTCAACTCAGTCTCGTGAGGACAAATGAGAAACCACTTTAACGAATAAATATCGTCTATGGTTTAGAAAACTGAGATTAACGGCCGGAGGGTTATCTGTGCTGACCACATAGCGATTTCTATCAGCAAATTCTGGCACTATCTTAACCAACATGCGGCGGCCGTTCGGTCAATATAGCTTGCTTGTGGGCTGACAAAATGTAGGCTATTTTTAATTACTACACATATAGCATGGAGGGGGAATGAGAAACTGGTTAGGAAAAAGTAACCTCAATATCCAAGGCTGGGATTCAAACCCCAGCCTCCTCATCACCAGCAAGACAGACTAGACGAGCTTGACATTTTATCCTCCATAAAAATCGGCGTGACTTAACTTATAATCTATCAAACTTAGTAGAAGTGACTGCTTGTAATTTAGTTCACTCGATCTTGGTAGTCCTGGGGTAAAGTGCACTCCTCAGGACACTATGTTCGTGGGTTCAAACCCAGCCCCTATTGACGAATTTTTATTGAGAATATTGGATCCATACCTAATGGTACAGATATCACTAGTAAGCCGAAGGGTTGAGTTTGTACCCAGCGCCAGATGGGTACAAATATACATCAAACCAACCTTTGTGATGTTGACTTAAGAAGAAGATAATTTAGTTATCTCAGGCGACTAATGCAAGTTTACGGACGTATTCATTATCACATCACCCGCATCGATGGTCGTACGGTCTAACGTGTTACTCTCATGTTAAACTAGATCGGGTTTCAGGTCTCTGTTGGGTGTAACCAAGACATCTTAGAGATAATTACATTTGTGGTAAATAAATCCTAGCTCGCTCGGTTGGGATTTGAACGGAAAACTTACCAAATACAACGAGTAAGTTCAATGGAAGTCTAAAGCGATAGACCCCCTCGGTTAACGCCGGGGATTTCAAATTATGTTATACATTTAGCTCAGAGTAAGGACATATTAAATAGTGTTCGTGAAAACCTTATAAAATCCCAATTGTTTTTTTTTATCAAAGTATCTTACTACCTGATCAGATTACACGCATTTGTACTGATTACGTTGGTGAGTTAATGATAAGAAAGTCTAATATAGAGGAGGTGTACCCCCATTTGTATGAAGGTATAGTGGGAAACCATTTAGGAAAACCCACCCTTATTACACACTATTAAGATTCGAATCCCGAATTTCCTGTCATCGGCAGTCTAGTCTATTGCGAAAGTGACGCCCTAGACCATGCAGCCACTGAAGCGGGTGATCCTTTTTTTCTGACGTGTATATGCAAATTCAATTTTCATAAGGTGAATCTGATCGTTATAATTTATTTTTTAGCACCACATCCCACTACCCTTTTAAAGCTATAGAGTTTACGCGTAGGATGAAGGTTGGATTTATATTAAGTGTAACCGAACATACGTGGAGGGAGATTGGAAAACCATTTATGTTAAACTGCCTTCAGTAGACTCGACTATCATCGGCTGTCCAGTATATTGCAAGAGGGACGACTTATAACAGGAGTCAGCAACCTTTTTTTGCCCAATCGACATAAAAACTAGTCAACGTTCCCACGAACACACACATTGTTTTTTTAAATTTTACCTTTTTATCTATGTACCTACATATTTTTTTATTCCTTAATCTCAATATTTCTTCAAACACTTATTAATCCCCCTTTATATTAAAAACATATATAAATAAATATTCATTTTCATATTAAAACTACTGTATTTAATTTTATTATAAGATTACCGATTATGACCGAACTTAAAAAAAGGCACTTTATTTTAGCACCGCGTCTTACAATACGTTTGGGTTATTGGGTTATGCGTTTATGTAATAATCACGTTAATGTGTTAGTGATGAGGAAGGTTATAATAAGATGAAGTACACGTGCATTTGCATGGAGGGAAAGTAGAAATACATTTTTGGAAAAACCATATTCAGTACACCCGACCAAAATTCGAATCTTGATCTCCCCTTTATCAGTATTCTAGTCTACTGCTAGAGTGACGCCTTAGACCAAACGGCCACCGAAGCGGGTTCTTCCTATTAAGGCAATATTTATTTGAAAAAATATAATATCATAGTGTAACTATTGTTTTACTGCTTATGAATATTTAAAGAGAAATGTTGTTTTTTGAAAGGCTTTTATTCATTTCTCGGGGGCTGTAAAATTCTTTGCTGTCACTTATCGAGGGAAGTTTCGGAGAAACGTCAAGGAGAAGTAAGTTTTGACAATTTTGGCAGATGTTCGGTTTCTATACGAACATTTTCCCTAGAGAAGTTTAACACGACAATAACACAAACCCATACAAGAGAAGTTTGGTCTTGTGAGATTGGGGATCGTGGAATGATCGATGTCAAAATTGAGACGATAGCTATATCTCGTGGCTTCTTCTGATAATATTTTTACAGCATGATAACAGTTTAAGGATATTGTCTACCTGTGACATAGGGGTAATCTTGGATAAGATTTTTCATTGTTAACGTATTTACGTTTTATTCGGCGAGTTTTAAAAATATAACATTAAAATTAAAAAAATACACATTTTAAAAAATAATTTTAAAGATTGTCTTACATCGTCCCAAAATTATTATTTTTTTAGATAAAGTAGTATTTTTCTTAAAAGCATTTTTTTAAATCATCTATGACTTAATTGTTAAATGTATGAAGATAGCTTATAGGAATCTCCCTGACAAGATGTAAATTAAAAAAGATCCGCTGAAGCTTATGTCAATTTAGAATAGCAAACAATAAAAAATAAAAATAATGCAAGTTAATGCTATATGGGAGAAACCCCGATCGGGTAGTAAGACGCGGTGCTAATAATAACATATATGGGAGAAAATAGTAGAGTGAGAGTTAACACTGGTTATTTGAAAAGAGGAAATATTATCAGCAGGTAAGCAAGATGCCTCCCAGGATGAACTGCTAATTTTATTCCCTCTCTTTCTATTTCGTACATAAGCGTATACGTGAGATAATAAATACGGCAAGTTAAGACGCTTCGATAAATAGCTTCAAATTTACCGAACAAGAAACTTCGTTAAATTACTTTGGTATACATCCAAAAACCCTATAAAATAACTTTGTCGCACTCTTTCATTAATAAATTATTTTGAAATATTATACCAAACATCAAAAATTTCCATTGTAACTAAATTAAATGTGTCTATTCATCCACTATTTATGTTATGAATGGTTAAAATACATAAAAAATCAACTATTACTTATTAGTTTACTAAATATACTTACATTTATAGGACAAATGATGTTACAGGCGAGATTTTATGAAAGGATATAAGAAGCACTAATTATATAAATATAAATTTCAAAAGACAATTATAGAAATGGTTAAAACTATCAGTTTTATTTTTGGTTTTCATCATCTTAAACTGTGTACAAGCGGATAAGATAAAAGTTAATTAGGGTGATTTGTTTTTTCTGCATCATGTTCTACTACCTGTCTTGACTTATAGTAACCAATTTGCGGATTTTTTATGTAACGCATCTTCTTTGTATTATGCACGTTGTATTAACTATGCTAATGTGTTTGGGTGATGAAGATAGAAATTTAAGGAAGTGCACCCGCATTTGAATCAAGGAAGAATGGAAAACCATTCAGGAAAAAATACTCTCAGTACACCCGACCGGGATTTTAACCACAATCTCCCTGTCATCGGCAATCTAATTTAACACGAGTGTGACGCCTTATACTATACGTCCACCGAACAGGTTAGTAAATAATTAATTGATAGTAAGGTTATATGTTCTTGTTTATTATTTTTATTCCCTTCTCCTTATTTTATATACGTTTTAGTTTTTCTTCTATGATGATATATTTCGGTGATTTTTCATCATCTTCAAGTCTCATTTGTTTTAAAGATGATTGATTTTAATTCAAACTATAGGAAAGTTTGTGAAATTTTATGGTTTTATACTAAACATTATTCCATATAAAACCGTAAAGTTTCACAAACTTTCCAATAGTTTGAATTAAAATCAATCATCTTTAGTACAAATAAGACTTGCGCAGATGTTGAAAAATCACCGAAACAATCATGTCGTCGTCATAGAGGAAAAACTAGAACGTATATAAAATAAGGAGAAGGGAATAAAAATAATAAACAAGAAGATATAGCCTTACTATCAATTATTATTACTCCTTACCAAATAAACATGAACATTATTATAGTTATTTAATTGCCTAAAATAATTAAAGGGGAGTTTTTGAATACATGAATTCATTAACTGACAAACAATCTAGTCTAAGAAAATTTGTCGAGGTAAAATTTCATAGAGTGACGCCATCATTTACTATCTCTCGCTGAATTATTACGAGCTGGGATTAAAACCCCGAACTCAATTTACCCATTGAACTAGACAAGACTGATTTATTAGTCTGCGTGACCACCTGTCAACTTTATCCTTACATTTAAAATCTATTAATATTGTATTTAATACCATTAGTTTGTAATTGTGTCTTTGAATAATTTAAAGCACTAATTACGCGTAAGTTCTGTAGTATTTTTGGTATATTTTAAAATTCTATTTATTGACATGAGATGGCATAGAATGGCATGGCATGGCATGAAATATATTATTTAAGACCAACACAACATTCCTTATTGATAAACTCATACAATTTTGTCATGATTGATAGCTTAGTTTGTTACAGTCAGTTCGTTTTGAGATGTTATCGCATTCCAAATCAATATTATATCCTGCATATTACAGAAAATTAAATGCACATTTAGTTTCCAACGTTTAATGATATTTTCGCTCGCCACCTTTAATATAAATAATAATACAAAATTTATCATTTGACATGCATCAGCTCAGGAGAGAGAAACACATAGTAAACAAGGGATCTATAAACAAAATTGTACATTTGCCCCCCCGGTTGTTCGAAAATTCATATGTATTAATTTCATTCTGAGAGTCTACATGTTTGTGATGTCATGAAAAATAATTCATAAACATGTTTAATTAGCTCGTTTAACTAATTTTTCCATTTTTAAAATAAAGAATAGTAAAATTATTACAATATTTTTGAGGAATTATAATTTATACACACTGATTATAGTTTTGATTACATTTTATATATTTTAATTAGAAAATGTGTTGTAGTAATTTTTTGTTTATAATTTTTTTTTCAAAAACTGATAATATAATTTTTAAAGTTAGTGCAACCAAAATAATAAAGTACCATATAAAATAATTAAATACCATGGTGAATGTAAAATAGTTACATAGGGACTATGGTGAATATGAAATTATTAAGTACTATGGTGAATATAAAATAATTAAATATTATGGTGAATATAAAATAATTATTTACTATGGGGAACATAAAATAAATAAGTACAATGGTAAAAATAAAATAATTAAGTAATATGGTAAATACGAAATAATTAAGTATTATGGGAAATATAAAATAAAGTGCGAATAGATTTGGCGATATGTTATGTTAAATTTTCTTAAAATAATACATTTAATTAAAATCTTTGTTTTTTCATATTTAATAGCCAAGACTTTATACTTTGTGTTAAAATATCTTTGATATTTAATTTTGTTTAAATATGTAATTTAGTTTAAATATCTAGTAAATATTCCAGGACGATGGGAGCAAATAAAGTAACTTCATTTTACCAACACAATTTGTATTCCTCGCTAGAATAGAACCACAATTTCTCATTTCCTTTTACAGAATTTTATGTCTCTTAAAACACATTTTAATTACTTTCCTTCTTCTTCAGGCAATTAAATGTGTTTGTATGATCTTTGTTTTACTTACCTTTTCTTTTTACTCTTTTTATTTGGACGTTCCTGTATTTTGATGTATTAATTAATTATACTAAGGTTTGTTTTTTGTATTCCTTAATTTATGAAGGAATATTATGATAATTCAGATTACATTCTTTAAAACCATAATATTACTACACAAGCATCGCCTTTTAGCCTTTTGTTTACGATTCCATACGCCATAGGAAATACAAATATTACGTCTCATTTGTTTTAAGAGTATTCATCATTTACAACCCGAAAACAATCGAACTTTTGAATGATTGGACCGATTTTTGATATAGCTTGTTACAAACAGACATCTTTTATATTATTATACTTTGTTGTATTTTTGAAAATCTACGTCGGTGGCTGTATGGTCTAAATCAGGTGTCTCAAAACTTTTTGCTATGCGGGCCAAAGTATCGTTCACCTGTTCTTCAAGTAGCATTATTTTTGCTCTGAATGCCATGACATGCACAAATAGATCATAAATCAAATTTGTTTCAATATGCAAATTTAGATTAAAGTCATATGGCCAGTCATGTCCATAATAAATTCCACTTTCCAAAGCCAGTCAGTGTTTGATAAAAGTGATTGACGTTGATTCTTATTTGTGAGAAATTAATCAATTTACATGTAATAAATTATATTTATAATAATTAATCAATATAATTACTATTTTTTTAAATTAGATAACATCTTTCGGAACTTTCCTTTGATAACCCTTTGCCGGGAGACTTGGAACTACCTAAAAATCGTCACAGTCAAGACGTTCTGTTGTCTGTATAAGGAATGGCGCCTGCGACTGAGAGTGAGGGTTTTCAATTCCGACAGCACTCTGGCTTGGTGTCGTGGGGGAAGCACGCGTGGGAACAGAAACTGGGCATGACAAATAAACTGAGGGGTTAATAAATAACGAAGAAAAACAATTAATTTGTTTTTTGAAAAAATCTTGGAACGGGCCGGATATAATATTGTGGCGGGCCGGATGTATCCCAGTGGGCCGTAGTTTGGAGATCCCTGCCTAAATCATCATTCTCATGGCTAGATTGGTTTGTTTGTGGCAGGAAGATTAGGATTATAATCCTAGTCGGGTGTACTTATTTTCCCCCTAAATGGTTTCCCAACCTCCCTCTATGCAAATGTGGGTACATTTTATCTAAAAGTATACCTTACTCATTCCTTAACATAATTGATGCATGCGTATAGCCCAAATGGTGAATAAAAACATTATTTTCGAGCAGTCAATTGTTACATCGTAAACAGATGTTAAGATTTTTATTTAAAAAGTTATATACCTATTTAACATGTTTTTGCTGTAAAAAAATACAGCGTATTTCTTGTAAATATTTATCCATCAATGGTAAAACCCATGCAGTGTGGACATCATACCATAAAAACAAAAAACTTGAAATATAAATATTTATATAATTAGGATATGCCAGGTTTATCGGAAAATCTGGCCAAACTCAATACATACATGACCCACTTCGGTGGTCGCATGGTATAGCAAAATACTCTGGTGATATACTAGACTGCCGATGACAGGGAGATTTGAGGTTCAATTCCTGGTCAGGTATATTGAGGGTGTTTTTTTCCAATATGTCTTTCCCCCCCTCTCTCTCTCCACGGCGTAATTGGTACATACTCGTATAACCTGAACGGGTAGTAAGACAAGGTGCTAAAAAAAAATTACACACATGATTCTTTCCTTGAACAGTTTTTATATATTTTTTTACATTAATTTGGATCATAATTTTAGAATCGAAACCTAATTTTTTTATAAATATATATTTTCTCCATGTTTAGAAATAAAAAAAATATTTAATAATAATAATATTTAGCACCGCGTCTTACTAACCGTTCGGGTTATAAGCTTTAAGTACTAATTACGCTAATGGTTTAGGAATTGGGAAGGTTGAATTAGAGGAAGTGAACCCGCATTTGCGTGGAGGTAGAGTGGAAAACCATTTAGGAAAAAACACCCCCAGTTCACCCGACCGAGATTCGAACCTCGATCTCCCCGTCCTCGGCGGTCGAGCTCAACACGACTAGCGCGTTAGCCAACTACGCCACCGAGGCGGGTAATAAAAATATATTTAAAATGTAGTCTACAGTCTCTGAGGTTATCTCATTTATATTGTGGTAAAAAAACTAATTAGGTTGAGGACACACGAACGCATAATGTGCAGTACGTGCGTTGTAACGTAGTGATGTAGACTAATTATAATATAGGCCTACATGGAGCCTACACACAATACACGTATCTTGTGATGCTCTTTGTAACGGACATACATTTTATATCGACGTCCATCCTACAACACTCTATCCATCAAAAACAAACCAGATGTGCTAACCACCGATGCAAATAATGAAGTAGTCTGTCATAATACTTCCATAATACGCTAAATAATTTAATTTTATACTTAACGCCATTCTTTGTCATATATTATATAAAATACTGTTTGTGACAAAAAAACACTTTCCTGTTTATTGTGACTCGTTTTATAAGTATATAATTATGGTTAAAAAAAGTTCGACCTTGCTTTATGAATATCTTTGTAATTATTTCATTTGTGAATGGTATAATCAGCCATTAATTCCATTAAGTTTATAGTTCAGTATGTTACCACCAGTAGTTAATAGTTCTAACTTGTTAGCTAGATTCAAGAGGTGAAAAAGAGAAGTTTTAACCTATTGTTGCAAGCTATAGTTTTCACTGGAAGGGGGACTCATTTTCATTTGGAGTTTCATCGACCAGATATGAAACAAACTATTATTACTCTTGGTGTATTACTATGTCTTGTAGACATTTCTTACGGGGTAAGTATACTCTATTCACGGTAGGAATTACTCTCTGAAAGGTCTTTTTTCCTAGCAATATCCTACTATATAATAGATTTCTAGTAGGGAAAAAGGCCTTTCAGAAAACAATTCCTACGGTGAACGGACTATATATTTATATCGATTTTTTCACTGTTTACTGGACATTTAGGACATCTATATACAAGAAACATTTATTAGATAGGAACAAAAAAGGCAGATTTGAAAGGAAGCGTACCCGAATTTGCATGGAAGGGAGAGTGGGAAATCATTTAGCATTAAGCTGTTATAATATATTGTTAAGTAATCTGTATTTATGTTACTTAATAATTTCTCATGTTTTATGGAATATTGATGAACCCATTAAATAACTAAAAGATCCCTCAGTACACCCGTCCAGTATTTGAACCTCCGATCTCTCGATCAATCGGAGACCCAGGCTAGGCGAGTAGGACGTTTAGTACTAATGCGGACTGAAGAGAATCGGTAAGACTTTTCATTACTGATCATACACAAATTTAATTAATGACAAATTTAAATATTATTACTGTAATATAACTTTTGGTCACTTCGACGCTCACATAGTATAATGCGTCACACTCGTGTTGGACTGGATTTCTGTTGATGGGGAAGTTGGAGTTATTTTTGGCATACCTATTTGTTTAATATATTTTTGGCATACTTTATTTGATTTTTTGGGCATACTTTTGTGTTATATATTTTTAGAAAACTATTTTTGCTATATATTTTTGATCATACTATTTTCTCTCTTTCATTCCCTCGGAGAGAGAAGTATCATTATCGTCAAAAATATCGAAATCGTTATTTTGATAAATGTTGACGTTTCTTAAACTTAAAAAGTGGTTTTAGTACATAATAGCTTCTCTCTGTGTGTTTTGTTTTTATGTTTGTTTAACGGTCTACAGTCTAAACCATTTTACAGGCTCCGACCAAACTTTGTATCTATGGTTTCATTGGGCTTCCCCGAAGAATATTTGTAATATGATACCCAACCCCAAAACTAAGGGTAGTTTACTGAAGATCAAAAAGAGAAGAACAAAAATTCAATTTTCTCGAAATTTGCTCTAACGATTTTGAATAAAATTTGTACCTAGGAATTGTTTAGCATTACAAATAAAATAGCAAATTTTAGTTTATCATAAAAATGACTTTAAGTTTACGTTTCATGAGCAGAAATATTCAATTTTAATCATATCTCCGCAACTATTTGAGATATTAAATAACTTATCAACGTTAAGTTGTGGTAGACTACTGTTAAAAATAAATATATTTTATTTAAATTATATTTTTTAAACCAAAATTCTCAAGCTATAAATAAACTTATTTAATTTTTTATGGAGCACTTTGAAATTTGAAATTGAAATGGAATGCTACGCGCTTTAGTGGACTAAGATGTCCCTCTTTATCCAACGTTTCTGTATCAGTGTAGATTATTTCATTTATGCTCTTTGATGGAGTGTTTCTAAAACAATGTATATCATTTCATTTCACAATCTTACGAGTTTTTAGTAAATGTCTCTATTTTAATATAAAAGAGAGAGAATAGAGAGTCTGTGCGATGCATCGTACCATTTATTTTGTTATGTTATATTCACTACACTGATGACTGAGAGCGAGTTCATGTTCATTGATGTCTAACGGGTGAAGTGTTTCTGGTTTCAAACTGGTGAATCATTTAATGTAGAAGGTCTTGAATGGAATTTAATTGGATGAAGATTTATTCTGATACCTAGTTGTAAACTTGGCAACGTCTCTAGGTAAATGGGTGCGCGGTTTGGCAATGTCAGATTCGAAGTTTGAGTAACGATCAATTTGTCGGCATCACACACCACGTGTGGCGTGATCCTGAGCTCTTGAGGATGCTGGCTAGTGGTAGCCTCACGAGAAACCGCAATGGGGGAACTTAAAGGAATGTCACATTCACACGACTTTCCTTAAAACTGAGACTCAAGACTTGTTTGAGTTAAAGTTAAACGGATTCATACAGTTCTTTTCTAAAGTTAAAACTATGGCGTGTCTTGAATCCTTAATTCAGGTTAGTAGTGGAGCCATATTATTTCTTGCTTACTTATTTCAGGATAATAACTGGATACATAGTGTATCATTCCATCTTATTCCAAGATAATATTGGAGTAATGGTGTAATTTTACTTCTTATTCCAAGATAATACTGGAGCCATTGCTTATTTTTCCTCCCTATTTTAGGGTAATAAATGGAACTATGGGGTATATTACCCCATTAGAATTTTCTTTCATAAAAAGTAATAGCCGAGGATCCATTATTTGTACCATTAAGGGGAGTATTTGATCTTCAATGGGGTACACAGGTGAGAGTGATAATGGGTGATACACACGATCTTGTTTTTTCATCCTAGCTCCATGATAATAATTACATTTTTTTTAAATTCACTCTTGTTAATCCTGTTTCTTAAGGTTACAAAGATCTAAATGTTTCTCATATTGGAATTAGTATATTTGAAGTTAGTATATAATACTGTTATATTTTTCCCTAAAAAAAAAAATTATTTTACCAAATATATGATTAAGGTGTTTACACCACCGTTAATAAGATACGTGAGATTATATCACATTTCTTAACAAGGTTTGTACCAATCATATAAAAAATATTTACAAATGGAATTAAAATTTGGTCACAAAGGTTGCACTATTATAAAAAAAAAATACATGAAAAACACACTTATGCCACAGCCGAAGCGTGGAGTTTTTGTTGGTTAAAAAGATATATTGTTTATACTGTGTCGTTAAATTTTTATCTACTTAGCAAATCCAGGCGAATCTCTCAGCTTTAATGATTTTCTTTTTTTGACCATAGTGTGTATTTTATTTTGTAAATGTTTTATAAATTGGCTAACAAATAACTATCTAATTCTCTGATTCTCTGACCTTAAGAAACTCAAAAGTTCATGCCTACCAAAAGGTAGAATCGCCATTTAGCTCTACCCCAAACAATTAATTTTCTATCCAATCCCTAATCTGTAATCGCCCATACTCACCACATGACCACCTCACCTTAACTTTTCCTTAAGGTTAAGCTGTAGGGAACATGAGTTAAGGTCAATTATTTTTAAATTTATTATAGAGAACTTCATTTGTCCAAAATAAATAAAATATTGTTCCAGTAGAAAAATAAAGTTTAATTTTCTTCACCTGGTGACCTTAACAGTTCTTAAATATATCTCAAGGATGTCTTGAAATTTAGACGCAAGAAGAAATAAGCAATATACAGGGATCACCCTTTCACACCAAACAAAAGTGTTATGTTGGCTTAGTACTAAGCAGTAAGCATAATAATATTAATAATATTTAGCACCACGTCCTACTACCCGTTCGGGTTATACACTTTAAGTACTAATTACGCTAATGGATTAGGAATTGGGAAGGTTGAATTAGAGGAAGTGAACCCGCATTTGCGTGGAAGGAGAATGGAAAACTATTTAGGAAAAACCACTCCCAGTTCACCCGACCGAGAGTCGAACCTCGATCTCCCCGTCCTCAGCAGTCAAGCTCAACACGACAAGCGCGTTAGCCAACTACGCCATTTCCCCGCCTCGGGTAACAGTAAGCAAGAATGTTATTCACAGCGCTAATACACTCACCACACCCGACTAGAAAATAATAAATCCAACTTGAGACGTGCTTTATATGGGTACAACGATTCCCGTATAAACATGTACTCACCTCCCAACCTCTTCCTAATGGTTTAATTAAGTGCCATGCTTTGTACCCGAACCAAGCTTCCGCGATGTATATTTACTGCTTACTCCCACTATTTTTCGACACTACTTCACTCGCGGGTGAAATAGCGTGATGCAGGAAAAGTCCCATTTCGATTCATTAAGTACCTACTAGAGTTTATTGGCAGCAAACAAACAAACAAAAATTCTAAAAATGAAATATTTGGTCTTCTTAATTGTTTTCACTACCCAGAAAAATAATAATAAAAAACCCATAGAAATTTCGATGTACAGACATATATAGCAGTTGTCCAAGAACAACTTATTAGCCCTTTCCACCCGGGCAACAATTCAGGATCATAATGTGGTGATTGTTATTCAGGTGTTCAAAAAGAAAATCATCAGGTCAACGACCCCGGAACCTAAGACTCCTATGGATGATGCTCTGATAGACAGTTACGATAAATGCAAGGACCTTGAAGACAACAAACCAGACATAGGTAAGCTATGATAATAGTCTTGTGACGATCCTCAGCTCTCATTAAAATAGCTTCAATTTATAAACTCATGGGATAGCGCTATATAAGTCGTGTCCCATTTGTGTGGACAAATAACTTTGTGACGTTGACAAATGGTGCATTTTGGGTAGGCCTTAACTCAGAAACCAGGAAATATGGTATACATATTCCTAATAGCTACAATCCAAATTATGTTTTGGAACACTTTAAATATCTTTAAAGAGGACTAACTATTCAGCATGGTATATTTGGCAAGCAAAAAATGTAATTTTATATCCCTACGCTCTAGCGCCAGTAGTGACTAACCTTAACTGGAGCTAGGAACAGAAAATTTAAGTGAATTTTTTTTTTTTTTAAATATTTTAGTATTCTTCTGAGAGCTATAAAGGCTACTAAGTCTACTTTCACGTCTGCTTATATAAAGTCATGTGATCTAAAGCCACAAATTTTGTTATAAAAATGCTATCAATATATATAAAATAGCCCTAATAATATAGAAAAATATTATCAGTGCTGACTGCAAAATTTATGTTTGTAGTATCTAGATTACTTTATTTATAGTTTCCGTAGTAAGGAGTCTACAGCTTCTGTGTTCTAGTGGTCAGAGTTTCTGGTTACAGATCCGGGGGGCCCGGGGTTCAATACCTGGAGCTTCCAGATTTTATGTACTTTATGACTTTGAGGGTACTTTACATATGGAAAATTTTAAAATTTTCATAATTTTTACGCAACTATTTGAGATACGAAATATCTTATCATTGTAAAATAGTAATACTAATAAAGATGCAAATCTTTTATTTGAAATATATTTTTAACAAACCAATATTTTCTGAGCTATAAGCAAATATATGCCTATATATACTTTTTAATTCAGGTCTTAAAAATGAATTTTATTTATATATTCTTTGATGGACAAAGATGTTTTTCTTTTCTCAATTTTTCTGTAACAGTGTTCTAAGCTGCACTGCCATATAGTAAGTAACAGTGTATGTTATTTCATTTATGATCTTTGGTGTAGTGTTTCTACAACAAGGTATAAACCTATTATTTTGTTTCCTAAATCATACGAGTTTTTAGTAAATGTTTATTTTAAGATAAAAGGGAGATAAAGTCAGTGATGTGAACCGCACCATTTATTTTGTAGAAAATCTGGATTGAAATATAAAATAAAAACTCAACGCCTCTCATGACAAGTGTGTGCGATATATTGTAAGCTAATCAATGGCTGACAGCTATGCCTAGATTTAGTTTAAACGCAAGTTGGCTTTTATTAAATTTACATCCTATACATTACTTTCTGTCCCTTAATACAATAATTAATAATTTGTTTTTTCTTTTAATTTTGTTTAGAAGACACTCGCAACTTGAAAATAAAGGGCTCGATTCCTAAATCAAAAGGTGGAATGGTAAATCATTTTATAAATAATAAATTTGTCAAGCTTTAATTCTTGTATTGTCTACTGTCAACTTATATTCTATATGAGGGAACATTTCAATGAAGGAGAGTTTTGTAGAAGTAAGTATACCAGATACATGAGATGTTTGATATAAAAGACTAGTCTCCCATCAATGATAGCTCTTTGAATTGTTCTAAGACCTGCTTCAGTGGCCTAAATATGATCCAAGACAGAGGTAGACAACTGACCGATCTCATGGCAATTTTAATTTGATCTTGTAAGTAATTATATTGTCATTTAAAATTATTTTTAAAGTATTTTTAGACTCCCAACTATACCAAGTAGTGACCAAAATTAACTTGATCAGGCATAATCAGTGAAGTAATGTGAAATTTAAAAAATTAATTATAAAAATGTAAACTTTATTTATTTATTTTTCTATAAAGTTAGGGGACAATTATTTGAGGAAAAATAAAATTGAACTTAAGGATTAAGATATAAAGAAAACAATAATCGAACGTTTATCGAATAACGTTGGGTGATTGTGAGACGAGTGATAAGTTTTAAGTCTATCGAATCTCAAAAAGGTTGCCGACCCCTGGTCAAAGGCTTCACTCTATGGACTGCTGATGCTGGGGAGATCAGGGTTAGAATCCTGGTGAGGTCTATTGAGGGTGGTTTCCCCTAAATTGTTTGCCTCTCTCCTTCCACGTAAGTTTGGTAGATCGCATCTAAAATACTTTCTTCCTCAAATCCTAACACATTAGAATAATTATCATCTACCTTAACAGCTAGTAATATGCCTTGAATAAAATTCTTTGATTTAAAAGTATATATAATTTTGATTTAATTTAATTTTTAACGAATGTATTTAACTATCACAAAATTTTGCGAGACAGTAATATATTAATTATTATAATATATGTATTTATTTTCAGTGTCTGACTACATGTATGATGCAACAGACTGGAATGGTGAGTATTTGATAGGGATGGCCTAAAATATTCCTAAGAGAGACAAATCAATTATTTGAAATAAAATACATGATTTAACAAAATTCATTTTATCTTTTATCTTTCATCATCACTTATAAGAGGTTCGTCTACGAGTTTAACTGTTTGTATGTTCGCGATAAACTCGAAAATCACTGAACTGATTTAACATGAATCTCAGGATGGACCTAGAATATATTTTCTCCTGTTATAACCCCATAAAATTGAAGATTCTTAAAAGAATCTGTTTCAAACCATGCGATCAACTATTATTTTCTCCTTTCTCTCTTATTTAATCTCAAACTTAACTGCAAATCCAAAGAATAATTACAAACTACAGTTCAATCTTAAATACAAAGAGAAATAATAGTTTATTAGTTAGGTTTGTTATTACATTTAAATAGTATTTTTGACAAATAAAAATTGGAACGTAATATACATTATGTATAACGCTCCATATTAAATTTATTTGATTTAATCTTGCATTAAGGTCTACATAGATATATATTCTGACAAATACGTGCATTCTTCCCTTAAAAGTCAAATCAAATTCTAGAATAGTAAAGGAAATTCTTATTCATATAAATAAAATAGGGTTTTGTGTGTGTGTGTGTGTGTGTGTGTGTGTAAATATTGACCTTCAAGACTAAAAAACTTTGCATGGGCAATTAAGGATACTTATTACCTAAAGATGTTCACCTAAGGTGGACTTTTTTACATTTACTCATATTGAGACGTAAACCCCCTTAAAGTGAATTCTGAATTAATTTTGCCATTTTAATTTGTGTTGGGAAATAAAATGAATTCTATTGATAAACAAACTTTTAATATAAAATACCAATTATTATGTTTCTTTTATAATATCTATATTACTATATCAAATATACCTCCGCGTTTGGTTAAGTATTAATAATGATGATTTTAATGGAAAAAAAAGAAATATATTTAGAAAAATAAGCTCAAGTATTTTTAAAGATCTAAATATCCTCTTAAAAGTTATCTCTAATGTTAATATTAAAATAAATGTTTTTAGATTAAGTGAATACAAATTTTTTTCCAACAAAAATAATAAAAGGTTAAAAAACGATCTCTAAATTCCGTTTAGCACGTATGAGAAATAATGGACAAATTGAAATTACCATAAGTGCAACATTATAAGGTCAAAAGGACAAATTTAAAAAAATTAAAATTTTTTAAAGGCTGACTAAAATTATAATTATATGTAAAAGTACGCACATCTCGTTTGTTTATATTATTATTATTATTATTATTATTATTATTATTATTATTATTATTAGCACCGCATCTTACTACCCGTTCGTGCTGTTATACGCACTTACGCTTAATGTGTAATGGTAGGGTGATTGTGAGATGAAATGGAGGACCTACAGTTTAACGTGGAATCCGAACCACAATGGTGGCCTGGCATTCCCCACATTCACAAGTCGGGATTAATACACGTCTTGTCAGAGATGAAGGAAGGGTTTGGTAATCAGATAAATCTGTGCCGGGACCGAGGATTGAAACCTAGACCCCAGCACAGAAGTCCGACACCTTACCCCTAGACCAACAGGTCACTTCGTTTATATTATACTATGTCATGTACTATTTTACATTTGGATTCTATATTACCTAGATTTAAAACACCGATTAATCTTCAGTTAAACCTATGACTAGTAATATTTATCAATAGAAAACCAAGAAAGAATAATTATTTAATATTACGAGATTGGTAATAGTTTATAATAAATCTGCATTATAAAATAAATTTCCTTGCGCAAATATAAAGTTTTTAATTTCAATTAATATTAATGATTAAGACCATCTAGAAAATCTTTCTGTTTAGATGTTTAATTTTAAAATAAACATATATTTTATAAGAAAAAAAAAGAATATACTTACAATTTTATCTGTTCACGAACTAGACTCAATTTTATATCTTTAGGTCTATTTACAGTATTAACAAACAATTCATTACTGAATTACTTACTATGTTTAAGCATTTCTCCCAGTTTCAGGTTTTAATATAACTTACTGTTAGTAACCTGATAACAATAATTTAAATAATCACCTTGAAGAAACATTTGAATGATAGGCCTAAGTGCTATGTTTTGAGAGGACCTAAAATACACTATTAATGGAAGCAAGAATTTTAGGAGATATATTTTTACTTTAGATTCCTTACAATCGCAACAAACTTGGTAGAAATAAGCAAATAGCTAAAACCATTCAGATTTTTTTTTATGTAGCCGATTCTATTTTATTTATTTTTAGCATCGAGTTTTACTATTCGTTCGGGTTATTAACTTATATACTAATTTGAATGTGTGAAATGCCAGGCCTCCACCGTGGTTCGGATTCCACGTTAAACTGTAGGTCCTCCATTTCATCTCACAATCACCCAACCATTACACATTAGCGTAAGTGCGTGTAACCCGAACGGGTAGTAAGACGCGGTGCTAATAATAATAATAATAATAATAATATACTAATTACACCAATGGTTTTAGGGATGCGGAATATTATATTCGTAAGAAGTGTACCCACATTTGCATGGAGGG
The DNA here is from genome assembly GCA_902151445.1 of Timema monikensis. NCBI lineage: Eukaryota > Metazoa > Arthropoda > Insecta > Phasmatodea > Timematidae > Timema > Timema monikensis. The sequence goes on along the minus strand of CABFVZ010000268.1, from coordinate 242,931 downwards.
AGAGTAGAAAAAACATTTATGTACAAATATAACCTCAGTACACCCGACAAAGATTCAAACTCCGTTTTTCGCCGTCATAAGCAGTCCAGTCCGTTTCGATAATGACTCTTTAAGACCATTGAAGCAGGTATTTGCGTGATTAAAATGCTAGTCTCCAGTATACTTAGTAATAAAGAATGGGAAAAGTTGTTGATATATTTGACTGCTCAAGTTGAGATGGCCTGAATTTTTTGCAGGTGGATGAAAACGGCCAGTTCTCGGTCGTAGGCTGTCAGAAACTCGTCCAAAAGTATGCCCCTCATCTGGTCGGACAGGCCTCAGATTACTTTATCAAAGATTGTGACCAGATTAGTGAGTTCACTGTTTGTAAATATATATCTAAATAATTTTTTTTTGTCACAACGTCTTACTATCAGGTTATACGCATGTATGATAATAACTCTAAAGGAAACCGGCCCCATGGTATAGTGGCAAATGCACCTAGGGGTCCCGGGCTCGATTCCCAGCTGGTTCCATGAGTATTATATTTTACCAAAAGGGAAATTTTCACCAACGGTCACAAGGGTTTAATTAATTAGGATTGAGCTAGGTTTAAGATCTTTCCTGCCTTCACTGTTTTATAATCTATTATTAGATCATCTCATAGCGCGTATGACGTGTATACAACCTCCATATGTGCAACACTATGTGGCTCCAGAGTGGATAAAATTTTACACACACAGGGAACCAAACTAGATAATATAAATTATTATCTCTCCTGGTCAAATATTCTATACGCTAAAAAAAATTATCTAAAGGGGTAGAGATCAGGGATAAAGCATTTTAAGGGTGATATATCCGCATTCACGTGGAAGAACAGGGGGAACCCATTTACTAAACAGCACTCTCAGTAGATCCGAGAAGGAGTCGAACTCCTATCTCCCCATCTTTTGCAGGCCAGTCTTACACAAAAGTTATGCCTTAAGACACTGCCGTATTTAGTAACAGGCCGGAACACCGAAGTTCGACAACACCGTTACAGCGCCTGCTAAACTACACAGCCACGTTCTCGGTAGATATTATTATTTAATTGTTTAGTTTGTTATCCCGTGCTAAACTTTTATTTCTCGTGTGATTTATCTGCTTGAATCGATAAGTTTGCGTGTAGTATGCCTGTATTACATTAATCAACTATTGTTATTATTGTTATTAAGTTTTCTGTCCTATGACAGGTCCATTCCTTTTGCCAGTGAACTTAGACTGCCAATGTGCTCAGCCCTCTGCCTCCTAGTCGGCTCTCCTGAATCTTCTTCTTTCCTTCAAGTCATCTAATGCTCGAATCCTCTTCCTTCATAGGCTCCTCTTTCTCCTTAACCTTTCCTTCAATGACGTCGCGCAGAATACAGTTCTTCCTATAGATGTGTACGATCCAGTTTGCTTTGCCCCAAAGATTCACATCCAAAATGGTTCTCTTTTCACCTACTCTTTTTAAGACTTCGTCATTTGTCACCATGTCTGTCCACCTGATCTTTTTAAGTCTTCTTCAGGACCACATTTCAAAGGTCTTCAAGTATTTCTTTTCCATCCTCCTAGATGTCAACATTTCTCCTCCATAGAAAGCGATGCTCCAAAATATGTAGTATTTCATCAGTTTCTTTCTCAGTTTAACTATTATGGTGTCTATATAAATAATCTTGGTAAAACTAATGTTATGGGAACCAAACAAAATTATAAGAAAATGCTGTGTTTCCAGCTCTGATAGCGATTACAGTTCCAATAAGTCTTCAAATGTGTAAATGATTTTAATTCTACCTTTGGTGAAGAATAAAAAAATACTAAAATATCTAGACGATTATAACATATCTAATACTAATTTTTTGTTAAAATCAAAACTGTTGTGTGGGAGAATACGCTAAAGACCGACTCATTTTAAATCCAGGGGCAATTCCTTGATTATTTTCTTCTATAACCTTTTGTTCGACTTGGTTGTAAAAATTGAAATTTCCAAATTACGTTACTACCGATACACTCAATTAAATGAATCAGGGCATTGGAGTTTTAATATAATTGATTCATTGTTTACTCAATTAATTTTATGTAGATATGTAGATTTTTTGACAGTAAACTTCAAAGGGGTAAACTAGAATCGTGGGTTGAAAATCCCATGGCACACTTTAGCACGCTTTAGTAAAAAAAAAAATTATTTGTGAATACAGTTGTATTTTAATGACTATTTGAAATATATTATTTGTTTCATATTGTCACAATAATTTGACTAAAATATTTATTTTCAAGTTTATATGGTTCTTTTAAATTTTGTTTACTGTTATTTATTAAAAGATAGAACTTGTTGATGGTTTGAAACGATTACAATGTTTAAAAGCGTATATCACTTTTTTTTTTGTTTCAGTTGGTAAAGTTGATGGAAAGTGTGAAGTGGCACCGAGAATTGTCTCCTGCTTTTCTTTCTTGAAGGTGATAGAAATTTATCTGAAAATTCCGTAAGAAGATAGAATGAAATATTTTGATTCGAAGGCATTCAATTTGGGGTAGGGCAAAAAAAGTATTGATGGACATTTGATTATAAGTTCACAATGATAATTAGAAAGTAGTTCAGTAATAGGAATAGGGGATATATCAGCAATTACGTTTCTAAGATAATTTCATCAAACGACATGCTGACCTAATCTATTGTCTGTCAATGAGGCGTCATCCTTAATAAGAAACTTTTTTTTTATGTAATGATAAAAGGGTTAAAACGTTAAGCCTCGTTTACACTGGCAAGCTGCAACCCTACCTTTCTTGTTTATTATATGCTATGGGGTCATAGGGAATCCCATCAAGTTAAGACTTTATCTAAGCTTTCAGTCTAAACGAAGCTTACATTTAGTGTGCCTTAATGACGTTACCTACTTGGAGTTCTCAACGATATTTTGCGAAGCAGGTTGCATTTTAACTCGACGCACCTAAGAGGTCTAAGCACTATCACACTTAGACGCCAATTTACGAAATAGAAAGAAAGGGAAGAAAATTATCAGTTCACCCTGTAAGGTCTCTTGTTTATATACTACTATCCCTTCCCCTCTTCCTCTGACGAGTTTACACAGTCACTATATTATTGGCTTCTTGAAAACATTGACTTGCTTTTTAAAATTACCTTTTATTTGTTTCACATTTTTGATAGATCTATGCTACCACGGCCTTTTTTGAATTTACATCTTAGTAGGAAGACTCCTACAGGTCATTTTCTTAACTAAGCCAATATCCAAAGTTGTATATGAGTTATAAAAATAACTGTTTCAGGATAAAAATAATAGTTTTGTGAGAATGTAAGAATATTTTTAGTATTATTTAAGAATTGATGGTTTTGGTTTTAGCGTTATAACTTACACGTAAATTCATCAACATTGTAAATCCTATTTATAACTGCCATGATGGCCCAGATAGGCAACGTCCTTAAAAATCAGCATTAAGGCTGGAATGTTGGGAACGCTAGAAAAACCCAATGATTCTGCAGTTTTTATAGCAAAAATTTTGTTTCGACAAAATAAATAAAATATTTCTTCAGTACAAACGTAAAGTTTAATTTTCTACACATGGCGATACCAACAGTTGTTGAATATCTGGCATGAGCATAACGGCATTAGATGACAAACTTATTGAAATAAGAGACAAAGTTGTAATTAAATTCCAGGACACGATTGACAGATATTAAATAACTGTTAAGGTCACCACGAAAAGAAAATTAGCCTATACTTTATGTTTCTACTTAAGTAATATATTATTTATTTTGGCCAAACAATGTTTTGATATAAAAACTACAAACACACTGATCTTTTTCTTGCGTCCTCTTCCTCCCGACATTAAAGCTAGAATCTCGATTTCTTACAGGAAATGCAGACAGAAAGCATATGGAGTGAGCTTATTTTTGAAATACATACTATTTATTGCAATCCAGATTTTACCTAAATAAATAATAAAATAATAAAAATACTTTAATAATGTTATAAATAAAACGTCTACCTTAAGAAAAAATAATTCATCAATTCTATAGAATTAAAATTATTTACATGACACATAGGAAGGCTTACTTATTTACAAACTTGTTAGAATTGTGTTTTTGTAGTTAAATTTACAGTATGACTTGAAACCCTATTAGTTCAATTTAGTACATGTTGTTTTTAAATGGATTTAATTCAATCAAAAATTTCTTGTGAAATTCTTTCTTGCCATTTTACTAAGAGATATTGTGGTAATTATTACAACGGAAATAGTTATGAATCAGTTGAATTAATTACACATCAAATAATTTTAATGTAACCAAAATCTACCTCTAAATGATTAATGCCTCTTAATAATATTTTAATAAGACACGTGAGATATAATTAGTTTATAACTATCCCTAATTTTTAATTAAAAAAACAGTTTTGTCAGAAAAAATTAATTAATAAGTTTAAATGGTTTAAATACATTTTTTTTTACTTACAGATGACCATCATACCACATTAACGGAAGACTTGTAAATAGATAAAGTAAAGATTAGTTAAAATACAATTAATGCTAAATTTGAGAAATATATTATGTGTACAACACATATATTAACATTATCTGTAACAAAATATAATTAAAAAATATTTTTTTCAATTAATAGTGAATCTATTATTTATCTAAACTAATTTCTTTATGAAAATAATAAGGTTTCTTCTAGTTACATAAGTTATTTGTTGTGGTAAAAATATAAATAAAAAATGTATATACAAAATATGAAAATCTTATTACGTAAATTAACAATGATCCATATTACATAACAAAATACAAATGCCATTTCATACTAAGATCTGTACACAAAAGGTCCTTTAAGATACATTTACGTCATATTTTTATTTTACCTACGGTCCTTAATATAGCAAGCGAGATTGCCTAAATAATTTTAAATTGTAATTCTGTATACTTACCAGCACCGAAGAGAATTATTAGGGAAATGAGGAGTGAAGTAGTTTCACGTTGCTTTCCTCACTGAGACAAGGATTACCTTTATCTGACTGATATAACAGTTACTAGATCCACTTTCACATATTAATACGTCAAGTCATATGATCTGCAGCTATAGATTTTGATATATATAAATACTTATAAATAACTTTAATAATATGATAAAATATTATAATTTTTGACCACAACAAAAGTTTTTGTGTTTTATAAAAGGCTCTTTCTATGAAAAATGGGCTGTAGGTATCAGCAATAGCCAAATAATAGAATGAACCAGTGCAGATATGCTTCCCTTTGTGTTTGAATCCAGCCTATGCAATTACATTTTTATGTAAATAAAATATGTCACTATTTTACTATTACATATTTCGACTAATTAAATGAAGGATTTTATCAACAAGATAAAATGGCTTGGAGGACAAAAGAATTTATCGGTACAGGGGAAAAAGGGGGGAAATCCCAATTTCATAAGATCTTTCTAATATACTTTAGATAATGGTTAAAACAGGTATCTTGTCATCAATTAGTAAATATATATATTTAAATTAGTTTTTAAAAAAAGCATTTGCTGTGGGGTATCTTATAGCGTAGCTTTGAACTATAAAAGTTGTTGTCCAGAAAATTGTGTGTAATCTGAATTTCCCCCTTGTAGCCTTAAATGACGTATTATCTGACATCTTCTATTTCCTCGAAGAAAACGTTAATGTTATGGATTCTCAGACAAGACCAAGTCTTAGAGTATCTTTCAAGGAGACCCGTGCAATTGTGGACGTCAAGTAGAGAGTTATTTATTGTTCCTGGGAATTGGAGAGTCTCTAGTTACCGTATTGTTCGGCTGCTAGAACAGAGAGGTACGGAGTGGATCTGGGAGGGCTTTACAAGGGCCGCCACGGAATCGAGGTTGGATTGTTTTGGAAGTTTAGGAGAGAATAGATGGATGGCTCTCCCTAGAGAAGCAAGGGTAACATTTTAACGATGTGGGCTTCGTTCTTGAGACCTCACGTAGCGGGCTTGTCAGAGGTGATAATGGTGTTGGTGCACCACCGTCCCTAAAAGTTCCTCATGCACCTTCACCGTTGGAACAGAAAGTGTATTTCTGTATCCGTGCCAATGTCCTGCAATTAATTTTAATTTGTACGTATATTGGGTTTAAGCAACTAGTTTTAGTGCTTGTAAAATTAGTTAAACAAGTCAGACAAGAAGTTATTTAGCTAAACTATTATTATTATAAATGCTAACTACTATCATCTATGAGAGTGCTTCCCAACTTTTTTTATTGTTTGCTTGCGTACCTCTTTGAAGCTTATTTCAGTAAATTCTACCCATACTTTAAGCAAAATGTTTAGGGTATTATTATTATTATCATTATTACTATTATTATTAATTATTATTATTATTATTATTATTATTATTATTTTATTACACCCTTGGATGTTGCTAGTTCTATAAAAAAATTGAGTTCTTCTAGATGTGCCGGGACAGATGGAATTCCAAGTTTTATTGTTAAAGGCTCTACCAGTATTTTTAGCCCTTTGTTAACCTATATCTTTAACATTATCCTGTCAAATGAAACTATACCTATTTATAAAAACGGAGCAAAAACAAATACTTGTAATTATAGAACAATTTCCCTCTTAAACCCTTTCTCCAAAGTATTCGATAAAATAATACATCAGGATACTTTCCACCACCTTAAAAATAAATTTTCAGATAATCAACATGGTACTATAAAAAATAAATCTACTGTCACTAATTTAGTAGAATTTCTTGGGCATGTTGCCCCTCAAGTCTCTGCCCAAGGTCAGGTTGATGCTATTTATTTTGACCAAAGTAGGACATTTGACTTATGTCAGCATAGTATTATTCTCTCTCTAAGCTTGGTAATTTTGACCTTTCTCAATCATATGTAAATTGATTCAGCAGTTATTTGCAAGAAAGATCATTCACTATTAAAATTGATTCACACCCCTCAAATACATTTGTAGCTCCCTGTGGCATACCACAGGGTTCTAATTTAGGTCCTCTTCTCTTTAATGTGTTTATTGATGACATTGGTAAATATTTGAACTTGTCTAGTTATTTACTTTTTGCTGATGATGAAAAATTATTTTAAATGATCAAATCTATGGCAGATTGTATAGAGTTACAAAATTATGTAAATGGTATTCTACAATGGTCTTTAGAAAATGGAATGTCTATTAATAAATCTAAGAGCAAATCTATATATTTTATTAAGAAAACTAATCCCTTCTTTTATACTTATAAATTGGGTAATGAAAATATACTTTTGTACCCTTTATATTAATGATTTTGGTATTCCTGGATAACAAACTTTTTTTCCACTATCATGTTGACCATATAATTTTCTAGTAATTGAAATTTTTTGGACTTATTAAATTTATTATGTCATCATTTAAAAAATTTGACTGTTTTTAATGTCTGTACTACGCCCTGGTTAGATCTAAGGCAGAATACGCTACTGTTGCTTGGAATTCCATCGCCTTAACTGACTCTTAGTTTGGAAAACGTTCAAAGAAAATTTGTCGCTGCGTGTTATGATAAATTCTTTAGTAACAGGATTTATTATGATTATGGCAGAATTCGAAATCTCTTAGGGCTCCAAACTCTCTTCTTGCGTAGACTTTATTGTGATGCCCTTTTTGATTTTAATATTTTCAATAGCAAAATTTATTGCAAATTTGCCCTTTACCATGTAGGCATTCATATCCTTTCTCGGGCTTCTCGTAATCCAAAATTATTTTTTCTCAATAACTTTTATAAGGTAATCCCTATAGATCGTTGTATCCATTATACCAATTATAGATTAGTCTAATTCGACTTCTATCATAAAAGAAAAACTAAACTCAGAGAGTTATTTAAGGAAATCCCTTATCAATAATTTATCACTAAGAGGTTCTGCCTATAATATCTAAATTTTATAATATTCTGATTTAATTTTTGCATATTGTTACTGCTTTTAACCACTCTTTAGTTTTATGTTATTGAAGTTATACTTCTTTAGGCGCGTTATGAAAAAATGATGAGAGTGAAATTTTAAGATGCGCGCGCATCACTGTAACACAAAAGTAACAGGTTGAAGCTAAACCGCTCATTAAGTCTCGAAAAAAAAAAGCTACCAACAAAATAGAAATAGAACCTCTGTTAGTCGCGCATGTTGGTACGCTCGTCGCCTCTGATCACTGTTTTCATATATATAATATTTATCCACATGTTTCTAGTTTCTACATTCACAACACGTGTTTTAGTTTCATACAAGTGCGAATTATATATGTGCTAATAAATTATATTCAGTAGTGATTTAAATTGAATATTTTTATTAATATTATTTACTATTCGTAAATATTAGTGAAAAAAATTGTGCTTATAGACTTTTTCAAGTGCTCCAATATAATTGAGGTTAACTATTCGTATGTATTATTGATTGATATAAATTAAAATATTATTATTTAACATAATTAATATTAAATATTATCATTTTATTGTAACTAATTATTTGCATGCAATTAAAAACTATTTTTTAATGATGCCAAAGAAGTATAACTTCTCGCGCGCGTACATAAGTACACACACCCATTTTTTATTGCTATTTTTTATTATTATCATTATTAATTACTTTTTTATAACTATTAATCATTATATAACATTATTTAGCCATTTTTGTTTATCTTATTTTCTCATGTAAATATATGTATTTGTATGGTACTTGTGTACTTTTCAGTGCTGGTCTGTTATAGGTCTTACGACTGTTGGCCAGCACTATAATACAGGAAATTGAAATAGAAATTATTATTATTATTATTATTATTATTATTATTATTATTATTATTATTATTATTATTAGGTGATGTGTCTTACGAAAGGTCCATTCCTTTTGTCAGCGAAATAAGACCACCAATGCACCCTGTCCTCTGCTTCCTCCTTCAGCTCCCAGAATTCTCTTATTTCCTTCAAGTCATCTGGTATATGAAACCTCCTCCTCCTCCTTCCTAAGCTCCTCTTTCCCTAGACCTTTCCTTTTATGACGTAGTGCAGACAAACATTTTACATTCAATTAATTGATTAATTGACTTATTAATAGAGTAATAAAAACCAATTTATGTTTTGAATAGAAATAATTTTCCCAAAATCAAATATAGAATAAAACCCGCACCATCCCTCACTATTGCGTTGAAACAACTTTTAACTGATATTTTATCTTACACTTCTGGAATATGTGGCTTTTTCCGCCATTAATAAAATATGTTCGCGTACCCCCAAAAGTACTGGTACGTACCCCACGTTGGGAACCGCTGATCTATGGCAAAATACCAGTTTTATGGTGGGACTAGTACACCTTGAGTGCGGTGCTATACTAATTAGTATAGGACAACACCTGACTAGACCAGAATGGAATGGCTGAGTTCCATATGCGAAACTTGCCCATTTAAGTCGAGTTTAAGTAGGTGTCGTCATGTATTTAGTGTTACACCGCACTTGAGGCATCCTAGTCTATGAAACTGATCCTTAGCGCAATTAGTTTTTTTGTCATAGTACAATAAACTAGCCATTATGATACATTTAAAGTTGGATTTTCTCCCGTTGATTTAATATCAAAAATATCGACAGCTTAATCTTCAAAGAAAGTGTTTATATAAAATCTGATAACTTTTAGGCTACTAGTCAGAAGGTTTTTATACTCATATCAGTGGGCAGCCTAGCAAAAGGCATCAATATCGTCTTGTATTGAATATCAACATACAGGGTGTACATCATTGTAATTACGGGAATGTCTGTAATCAATTTAAACTGGTTGATCAATTACACCTTTACAAGTGAATCAAACCAGGGACCTTTAGTGTACGGCAGGTGAGTTCACATTTTGATAAGTCTCTGACTTATATATATATATATATATATATATGGAGTGTAAGACTAATGACGTGGCTGGGTTATTTTATGTATTTGAAGCGAGTAAATAAAAATAAAAAATGAAAAAGGGGTATTTTGTTAGAAAATTCTGCGTCCTTTTTTTTTTGCATCCATTTTTTCTTCATTCTTCATGCCGTAATAATTTACATTTTCTTTTGTTGAAAAAAAAACTAACTATGATTTGAGCTTGACATTTGTTGTATAGGTTAAGTGAGATAAAAAAAACAAATTTTCCTTATATTGAACTGGATTGTAAGAGTGTAACCCAAACTGAGGCTGGTGAATATATGGTATATTCGAGAATAGGTAGCCATAGAAGGCCATCGGGGGAATCATAAAGGTACAAGGGAATTTTAGAATTCCTTTAATGTAGTGGCAACGGGAGATGTAACAATAAAATCCACCAGATATTGGTTAAAACAATATGCTCCGGGAGGTACTTTGATGAAGTTTACAGGGAATACATAAAAACTTTAATAAAATCTCAATACAAAAGTAAAAGTCAAACAAAGGAATATTTTGGAACAGTCATTTCCTATATAAAACTCTCTAATAGACACTTTTTTAACACCACGTTTTACTGCCCATTTGGGTTATACGCCTATGTACTAATTACACTAATAGGTTAGGGATTATGAAGGTTTAATTGAGATGAAACGCACCTGCATTTTCGTGAAACGAGAGTGTAAACCCATGTAGGAAAACCAACCTTGGTGAATCCGACCGGAATCGAACCCCGATCTCCCCGTCTTAATCAGTCTAGTCCAACACGAGAATAGTGAGTCAGACCTCATAGCCACCGAAGCGGGTAGAATTTTGGTTATTTTTAAATAAATCAGGAAATGAATAAAGTTTTTATTAATGTCTTGTTGGTATTAATCACCTCTATTGTAGATTAAATTATTTGTTTCCAGATCATCACAATAGCGTCAGAAAAAGATATGTTTTAAGATATAATATTATTATAGTAAGTTATAACTTTTCTGTTTATTATTATAAATATTAGGTGACCTGGTGGTCTAGGGGTAAGGTATCAGACTTCTGTGCTGGAGTCCAAGGTACAATCCTCGGTGCCGACACAGATTTATCTGATCGTCAAACCCTTGCTTCACCTCCGGCAAGACGTGTATTAATCATAACTTGTGAATGTGTGGAATGCCAGGCCTCCACCGTGGTTCGGATCCCACGTTAAACTGTAGGTCCTCCATTTCATCTCACAATCACCCTACCATTGCACATTAGCGTAAGTGCGTATAACCCGAACGGGTAGTCAGACGCGGTGCTAATAATAA
>CABFVZ010000268.1:207160-230575 GCA_902151445.1 Timema monikensis | reverse complement strand
AAAAAAAAAAAAAAAAAAATCAAGTGATGTATTCGTTTGTAAACGTTTCAAGTGATAATTTTCTACATATTTAATATTTAAGATATTTTGATCGTAAGCTTGTGTTGGTTTTAATATGTTTTAGCCCAATCAAACAAATTATAGATTTATTTAAATACACTTACAAATAATTTTATCAAACCTCACTAATTTGAAGCGGGAAGGATCTAAAATATTTGTAGATCATCACACCATGGCAACAATAAAAATATGTACAAATTCCAAATAACTTATTTTGTTACTAATATCGAGGTAGCCACTATTTACTTAGTACAAGCTTCCCTATGCTTTTTAAGTATTACAGAATTAATTTTGAATTAAATTTATTAAAGTTTGACAGTATATTAGAAACTGCCTTATAGTGAAATCCGTCAAGGTGAGCTTTTCAACTTTCATGGTCAACTGAGTGTACATAACAATAATACAAAGGTCAAACAACAATATAACATATATAATATAACAAGTCTGAGGCTGGGTTTAGATTCACGTGTAATTTTTAAATAATAACTTACACAGCACAATTTATGATAAAAGAAAGTTCTCAATTAAAGTCTGACTCTAATATTATGTTTTCTATTTTAAAATATTGGCCTAATCCCTTTTCTTCAGTAGATCGTATTACTAAAAAAACCTATTTTAATTATTTTTGGCACCGCGTCTTACTACTTCTTAGAATTATACGTATATGTCATAATTACGTTAATGTGTTGGTGATGAGGAAGGTTGAATTTAGAGGAAGTTTCCGAGCATTTGCATGGAGGGAGAGTGGAAAACAATTTAGGGAAAAACACCCTCAGTTCACCCGACTGAGATTCGAACCCCGATATCAATTTCATCGTCAGTACAGTCAATTGCTAGAGTGACGCTTTATACCATGCGACCACGGAAGTTCTTTAAAGAGTTCACTCAAAAAACCAATTTACTTTATTTTTTTGTATTGAAACATTAAACTACCCCAATTTAACTAATGCCTTTACTATTAAATTTTATTTGATTCTCTTTGGTTCTGATTATATTATTGTCATGAATATTAAATTATAACCACTCCTTAATAATAATAATCTATAATATTTCTTATATATTCTCAATAATAAATCAAATTATAGCTATCTATGCTTAAAAAAAATAAAGTTATTGATCGACGTTTTAATTAGCTAGAGGGTGACCTGGCGGTCTAAGGGTAAGGTGTCAGACTTCTATGCTGGCGGCCGGGGTTCAATCCTCGGTCCCGGCACAGATTTATCTGATTTCCAAACCCTTCCTACACCTCTGACAAGACATCTTGTGAATGTGTGGAATGCCAGGCCACCACCGTGGTTCGGATTCCACGTTAAACTGTTGGTCCTTCATTTCATCTCACAATCACCCTACCATTACACATTAGCGTAAGTGCATATAACCCGAACGGGTAGTAAGACGCGGTGCTAATAATAATAATAATAATTAGCTAGAGTCTCTCCTCGCATGTTCATTGACTGAAACGTTTAAAGTTCATAGGAAGATTTCTTAAGTCATGCATATTGGGTACACATTTAAAAGTAAATCAACTTTATGAATAATTATTATACACTCTTCAATATTCACAAAGTTTTGGTTGTGAACAATATCATTGAAAGCAATATATTTCAACTTAATTGGTTTCAAGGAAACTTGGGGAAAAGTGATGTTATAAACCGATTTTCTGAGGGAATTGTGTACTAAGTAAATAATGGCAGACCTGGTTTATGTCACAATACTTTATCTGCACTTTATAAATATTTCGTTTGATGCCGTAATGTTTTCAATAGCAGTGATGATCTATGGGTATATTGACTTACCGTTATTTTAGATCCTTCCACCTTCAAATTAGAGAGGTTTAATAAAAATGATTTGTGAATGTATTTGTGTACTTTACATCGCTCGCTATTCGTTATGCGTGAATTTAAGTCCAGTCTAGCACGATAAGTGCACTCGAAATGGGAAGTGAGGTGAAGTTATTCACTAAGTGATATTCACTGTGATTGGACCATATTTTATTATGAAAAGAATTGTTGAAGTTTTCATCCTAGTATTTTAGATGTTATTCTTCGGTACGAAGAAAAATGGATCGGACACATCCTTATAGGAGGAGCTGTCTTTTACACGACATCATAAAAGGTAAGGTTGAGGGAAAGAGGAACTTAGGAAGAAGGAGGATTCAAATATCAGATTACTTGAAGGAAAGAAGAAAATGTTGGTAGTTTAAGGAGGAAGCAGAGGATGGGGCGCATTGGCAATCAAAGTTCAATGGCAAAAAGAATGGACCTGTCTTAAGTCAAAACAAATAATAATAATATGTATACATCCAAAACATTATTATTATTATTATTATTATTATTATTATTATTATTAGCACCGCGTCTTACTACCCGTTCGTGTTATACGCACTCACGCTAATGTGTAATGGTAGGGTGATTGTGAGATGAAATGGAGGACCTACAGTTTAACGTAGAATCCGAACCACGGTGGAGGCCTGGCATTCCACACATTCACAAGATTTATTGTCAGAGGTGAATGCATCCAAAACAAAACAAGCATTAGGGGTCAAATAATTGGGATTTTTTTATGGCTATACATTTGTTTATAGGGAAATAAAATGATTAAAAATACTTGAATTGGTTTTTTATTATACAAATATGATGTGATTTAAGACGTTATACATTTTCCAGTTCTTTATTTATTGTCTACAAGTGAGTGTATCCACAGATTACCTTTGCCAAAATAGTCCCAGTTAAATTGTAACAAAAGCAAACCTGTCACACGCTGGTTACGAGTGACAAAGTTACTAACGCGACACAGCCAACCCCATTATACTCTAGTGCCCTACAAACTAATCTCGTTCAAGAGCACAAATCACCCCATTAACCTCAGTCACCCCCTTTCATAACACTGTGTTAGGGGGGATGGGGAGGTGGTTGGGTAAGTGTTGGTTTCAGGTGGCAAGAACACTTCCAACACCGAGTGATCTTAGCAAGCCACAAGACAACATTGTATTTTTTTCTAATACAATTGTTTCCATATTAGTTATACTTGTACTAACAGAAGTATCCAACGTTGCTCGTGTTAACCACGTTTCAAACAGGTAGGGGAAAAGAATCTCCTATTTTTATTTCTTCTGACCAAGTGTTTACTGAATTAACAAATAAAAGCTGGTAAAATGTTTTAAACCCCAGCATCGAGGTGCACATGTTTATGCACAGGAGCTATTAATTTTAAAAAGTTAGCCCTCTGCGGGAAGTAGACAGCGCGCAATTATCATAACAGACGAGCAAACCAACTCTTCGTTTTATTAATACAATCTAGTTTTTTTGTTAACAGAATACCTAACTCACTTAGTTTAAAAAAAATAAAAAGAGGTAAGTACCCTGCTAGCAAGCCTAACCTGCATTATTCCTTTGTGTTATTGATCATAACTCATAAGATAGGGCCATAGTGTAATACGTCAAGGTAAGACGACCACCTCTCAGGCTAAGCGGAGTGTAAGTAATGTTAAGAATTATGTCATGTTACTTGTGTCACTACAATCTTTAAGATTTCTTTTATTTAAAGTCAAAGCATCTCCTATAATTTATTCGTATATTGAAAGTTGAAATATCTCCTATAATTTCTCGGTGTATTGAAAGTTGATAGTTTTTCTTCGTGATCAAGTTAGAAAGAAAACAAATTGAAACAATATTCATTGCTACATTTATTCATAAAAATAACCTTTGTTCATGTGGTATAAAACATCAGTCATATATTATATATATATACACATAATACCGCTTAGTTGGTACTCGTTTGATACTTGTATTTTAATTTCAACTCAATTGAGATGAGCTATTAAACGATCCTTTTTCTGAGTGGCCGCCACCTTCAAACGGATAACCAGATCGTTAAACGTCGTTAGGCCCAGGCTAAAAGAAGGTCCCCACCAAATTTTGTTTAAATTTGTCCACGCATTGGCAGTAATTGCAGTACAACAATTTGACACCGGACAGAAGAAATGCCAAACAGTCAAGTTAAAACAGGACCTCCCAACACTGGGTCAAATATTCTATTTAGACTTAATAAATTCAAAACGTTAACGTTAAAACTGGGCCAAATATTATCATTAGTGCGTGCTAACAATATAATGTATTGAAATAAACTTGATATAACTTATCAACAAATTACAATATCCTACCTTGAAGCAAAGTTGAAGGTGAAATCGAAGACAAGATTTCGGTTGTTTTCACAAAACATAACTTTTTTAATTTTTAAACTACCCATTACGTTTATCTAGATGGGGAGAAAGGGTTAGGGAAAAGACCACAATTAAAAACACACTATATTCTGAAAAATCTGTATTTATCGATGCTTACGTTATTGTTGTCACTCAATAACCAGCCGTTTTCAAATAACTGTCTAGTGGCTGTTATAAAAATTATTATAGTATGAAATGTGTCATATTTAGTGAGTTATTTTCAATATTGTTAGTAATTAGTATACAGACATCTTCTTTATCTTCTGAATGTTTCAAATATTCATGATTATTGTGAGTGTCAAAGTAGAATTAAAGTATATTATGACCGTCTACTTTGACATTTCGAAGTTTTGTATGAATGTGGTAATGTGTTTCTAGAAGGTGCGGTCGCATAGCTACCAATACACAGTAAAAATGACGGATTTGCGACCGAAATTCTAGATGATATTTAGGTCTATTACAATATAGTGGTGACAACCTCCACCACACCTACTCAAGCCAAGAGATAGGGGATGTTACTCTGTAGAACCCAAGTCCTGAGATTCAATAGGTAGTAATCCTATCGTTCGCCTGACAGGACAACACTAATAAATAGCCTTGAAAATTGTACAGAGGACCAGTTAGAACAGAGGTCCCCAATCTTTTTGTACCTTAGAGCACATGAAAAATTAATGGTATTGCGGCGGGCACCAATTATTTTTTATAAGGCAAATTTACTAACTCCCGCTAGGCTCAGAGGTCAGCCTCAACGATATACACACGGCCGGTCAACTGTCATGTTAATTTTCCAACAGCGATTGTGACGTTACATGTGGTTGTGTGTAATACTCAAGGCCGTAGGCGAGTGGGGGGAAGGGGGTTTCAACCGCCTCCAACTTGACACAAAATTAATTTTAAAAATATTGCTTTATTTGCGGTTTTAAAAAGACCAAAATAAAGACAAAAGGAAATATTTAACTACTCACCACCATTTTTATGCGTAAGTACATTTTAAAAATATATATTTATTTTGTGTTTAATCAGACAACAAAGCTGGATAGACCCATGTCAAGATATTAACAAAGGAAATAGTAAGTATTAGCATGGTAGAGTGAGGATAGAATAATGGAAGGGGGTAGATCTTTGAGATTAGGAAAAAACCAAAACCATTCAGCTTGAAACTATCAGAATTGTAATTCCGAGTAAAAGTACACTTTATAAATAAGTTTGCAAAGAAAAAAGGAGGAGAGGGGGGTGATTTAATCACCAATTTCTTGGGAACAACTTACCTGGAGATAAGCACAAGCTTGATTTTGGTCGGAAAAGTGACAGATTGAAACTATTAGTCAAGAACTTTTCAGTTATGGTCAAAAAGTGGCGGGCGGCCGCAAAAGGCTTGTCGGGCGCCATGAAGCCCGCGGGTATAGGGTTAGGGACCCCTGAGCTACAATATTTTAGATGTATTTTTTTTCTGAGTCTTAAAAAAACAATGCAATCTAGAAAGTTAACCTACATCAATATTATTTCATAAAATATATATATATATTTTCAATGGGGATTTTTAACGTTCAAATTATGAAAACAAGTATTATATCCACACACGACTTACAAATGGCTTTTAGTTATGACATACATAACAGTTTACTAAATATAAATTATCGACTCTACCTGGAATCGAAATCAGGACCATTAACATAATAAGCACAAGTGCTATCAACTTTATTATTATTATTATTAGCACCGCGTCTTACTACCCGTCCGGGTTATACGCACTTACGCTAATGTGTAATGGTAGGGTGATTGTGAGATGAAATGAAGGACCTACTGTTTAACGTGGAATCCGAACCACGGTGGAGGCCTGGCATTCCTCACATTCACAAGATGTCTTGTCAGAGGTGAAGGAAGGGTTTGGTATCAACCTAAAGTCTGTTCTGAAAGACCTTTTCCCCTACCATAAGTCCGATAAAAGCATAGGTGTAGTAAAATAATATTCATACCAAAATTGGATTAAATTGGAATGTTGCGCAAGTTGATGCACTTTATGATGACTCTCGACACACAAATTATTAAATTATTTACATTTATTTTGTATTGAAGAGTGAATATTTTTCTAAAAAACACAATTATTTTTATATTTATATAATAATTTTCTTTTTGGGGTCAGCGTAGCTTTTCGGATTGTTCAGAAACCATATGCTATTCGTCAAGTAGACCAGGGTTGGACTGGGCCTTCAAAAGGGCGCGAAACTTGTATTTTTAGAGGGCGTAAAATATTTTGAAGAACCCAAATTGGTTTACCTATTTACTGTAAAATAACTATACGAATGCTAGTAGAATTCAATAATATTCATTATTAATAAAAATATTAGTAGTAACAACAAAATTACCCTAAACATCCGAGATTTCATTCACAGCGACCCATATGAAGGCATTTCCTATGTAATTTATTATACTTTCCATTGTTTCTTCATAACAGATATGCAGATAATTTTTTCTGAGTATTGATTGATCAGAAATTTGTCGCTTTCATTAGTGTCACAAGAAGAATGCAAATTCAGGCACTTGGAATTTAAAACATGGGATGTTCGCAGCGACCATTGCACGACACAAGTCCTTACATAATTAGTTTATTTAACTGGAAGGAAGGCACCTTCATCTTTGTTAATAAAAAGGACTCTTCGAATAGCTTGATTTTTCTTTAGTACGAAGTGTGCGCCGCAAATGTTGTTCCAATTGTGATTTTATGAAACATCCCATTTTGCTGTCGCAGGCTTGACACACTACAACTCTACTGTCAGTTGATAAAGAGTCGCTTAACCCGGCCTATTAGTTTAATTTTGTAGTCAGCAAGACTCATCTAGTGTCATGGTGAAATAATAAAAAATCTTATTGTAGCTTACTATTAGTCTTTCACTTTCAACCGCTCATGTGAAACTAAAATCACTTGGAGATATTACAAGATAAAAATGTAAGTGGTTGGACTAGTGTGTTGGAGGGGAGGGGGTTTCCACACAGAAATTCCTTATCCGTTTGTAAAACTATTTAAAAAATGCATCAAAAGATTCATTGTGAGGAGAGAAGGCATGTACTTAGTGGAAAAACACTTGACTACCCGAGTTGGATTTTAACCTTTTCAATAGTTCATTGAAAAATTCCTTTAAGCTGATCCATAGAAACCAAACCAAATCAAACAATGTTTAAAAATTCTAGAAATTTGCAATAACTATAAAAATATATTTTAAAAAAATCACAAAGTAGGTAGCTTTATGTAAAATCACTTGAAAATATATAAACATGTCAAAATATTAGAAAAAATATAAAATCAAAATAAATAAAATATTTTATTTTAATTTTATATATATTTATCCTGATATGGTGATTCGTTGAGATTTCTATTTTCTGAGGAATAAAATATTATTTACATAGAAATCCCAGCTCTAGTAATGGGTTTTACAGCTTTATTCTTTTACTATAGTTACACTATTAAAAATGTATTTAATTGTAATGGCTATTAGATATTTCTATGTATAATTGTGTTATATTCCTATTATTTAATGCAATAGGAGACAAACGCGTTTTCAACTAGGCAACTAGAGCGTGCCTCTCCAAAATGTGTTCAACAGTAACGCTTTATAATAAAATATATGGTAACATGAGTATTTTTTTTACAATGGGGGAAGACTTAAACCAAGTCCAAAGCTACAATAATTATTTTTAAATCTGTCAGAGAAGTGTACAATGTTAAAATAAAAAAAACATCTTCCAGTGGTAGTTCAGGGCCTGGAGGGCAGCTAACCTCTAAACCTCTAAAAAATCTCTCTTTCCCACCAAATGCCTTCCCACAGTAAAAAATTAAATCCTACATATGTGCTTGGCTCACACCGTTTTGAGAGTAGCTCCTGAATATACCATGTACTTTTATCAAACGAGGAATATATGAATAGAGGCTACACCTTTATTACTATGCATTCAACTAAACTCTAGAATCATAGGTTTCAAAAATTGTTTAATGGCGTACCACCCAAACAATATCATTATTTTAAAATGTCACCAAGATCGTGCTGAATATTTAATATTTATTTACATTTTAATAGCACCCAAGAATATAATGACACAGCACCATTTATAAATTAAAATTTTGTATTTATCATAATTTAACATTTCTACTCAATCAATACAGATAATAAGGCAAAGGTATTAAAGAAATATATAAAAAAATTACTTATATTCACCCCCCCAACAGCTATTTAAATCTCCTTACCTTTTGGTTTGACTTGGTCATAATATATTTTTGGTATTTGATGATACATTAACTTTTTACAACTTGAATTTGCTTGTTTTGTTTGGATTCTCAGGGCGTACTAACTGGAATAATTGTACGTACCACTGGTAGTACGCGTATCACGGTTTGTGAACCGATGCTATATAATATATCCAAATACTTAGCGTGCCCTCTTACTAATCTAGTTGTTTGATTCCATTTGGGGCCTAATATTTATCATATTTTGATTAATTTACAGCCTCGAGGTCTGTCCTAGGATTGCGCTAGTTTGTGAGTCGTGCACTTATATAGCCACTTTACAGTGTAGGTAATCAGAAAGGGTACGATACATATTCAAATATATATATTTTTTAAGTTTCTTAGTCATGAGATAATATAACCAATTTTCAGCATGTTTAGATAGTGCACGAATAACTTTCTAGCTGGGAATACCAGGCCTCCACCGTGGTTCGGATTCCACGTTAAACTGTAGGCCCTTCATTTCATCTCACAATCACCCTTCCATTACATATTAGCGTAAGTGCGTATAACCCGAATGGGTAGTAAGACGCGGTGCTAATAATAATAATAATAATAATAATAATAATAATAATAAACTGTCCAGATGATTTTAAAAATCTAGAGAATAATTTTATTATATAATTAGTCACATTTTTTTTTCAAACAACACAGCAATAAGCGATAGGCAATAGGTATATGATAATTATGTTTTCATTAAACGCAGATTTAAAACTGTTTCAATTTACTGAAAAAATAAAGCAGTTTTATAAATAGTGTATATTAGAAAGTAGCAATCCCGCATGGCATTGCCCATAATTCTTCAATAATTTGTTTAAAATGGCCTAATTAAAAAGCCAATTAAAAATTTTAAAATTCTGCTTCGCGGTACATTTGGTCCCCCTTCCGTCCACCTATGTTAAAAATCTCATATCTCTGCGTGCCGTAGATTTGGCTGGACATCGCACACAAACAAACAAACACACAGACAAACATATCCTTTTATAATTATAGACAGGAACAAAGCTTATTCGATGTAGCCTGTTTATTCAAACACTTTATGAACCTAAAATTTCAGGTAGAGGCGGCCGGGCTGTCAGCTTTGTTTGTCATTCAGAATACAGAAAACCAATCGACCAAAAGCATAACACACGCCAGGGTAGGGAAAGTAATAGAGTGGTGGGGGTATTACCTCTCCTCAAGTAGGTAATCAGATCGAGAAGGAAGATAAGACACAAACGGGAATTTGGTCTTCTATTCTGCCGCACCTTAATAATAAGACAGATGGGAATAATAGCCACCGCTACGAGGTATCAAAGTTGTCGTTATTCTTAACGGTGACGGAGAATCACTAGATGGCACGATTTTATGGGATAATATACTGCTGAGAGATCTTTTTCAAGAATAATGCTATCTCTTAGCCTTTATAATATGTACCCTTCATTCAAACAAACTCTCTACTTGTCAGTAATAATAGTAAGATTAAATGAAACTCATTTTGAAACTTGAAGCCACATAATACATTCGTATTTTTTATATTGTAAAAGAAAAATAAACAAACTAATGTCAAGATCACGTATGCGTCTTTCAAGGGCGTAGAAAGGGGAGAGGTTCAGTTCAGGGAGGTTTGGAGCCCCCTTGGATGAATATTACAATTTTCCAGTGGAACCCCTAGAAAAATTATCTTTCTTCACTCTTGTTGAATATACTGTAAGTATTTTTCTGTACCAATGTCCATACTTCTCCACATAACTTTCGAATTAAACCATAGTTCGTTACTTTAGCTCAGAGAATGATATTTCTGCAGGGATACATTTATTTCTGGCCAAAAAAATATGTAAATGTGAGGATATTCTTTCGATCGAACATAGCTTAAAATCGTTGAGTTTTTATTTAAATTGTCGGCTTAAGTAATCTAATATATGAATATGGACCAAACTTACAACCAAAATAATATCACTTTTTAAAACAAATATTTCATCAATGTTTCCAGCCTGTGGCTGGGTCTGTTTAGTAAAATGCCTCCATCTTACTCTGTTCTTCCATTATTCCTCCTGCACTCTCTTCCACTCTGCTCCTCTCACTTGCACACTTGCTGCTATCTGTTCCTTCCATATCTTCCCTGGTCTCCTCTGCGGTCTCTTCCCGACATACTTCATATCCAATAATCTTCTTGGAATACTCTCTCCTTCCATTCTCATTACGTGTCCATACCATCTCATCCTATTTAATATTTGTCTCTTAAAACCTTTATTTGTCCTAAATTTTCACGGCCTTGGGCGTTCAAAGTTAAATTATGATCGAAGTATTATGAAACTAAAAAATAAACATAAGATGTTAAATTATAAGAAAAAGTTAGAATTTCTATCAGATTATAATAACGACTTGTTTAAATACCATCGATTGTAACGTTTCCGCCAGTTACTATCAGGTGATAATGCTAACCTTACCCACGCCACTGGGCACGTAGACTTAAGATGGGACTGTAGGGTCGAGAAGAAGTAATTTTTTCCTAAGTGGAAGTCATATTAAAAAATATCAAATTTCCTCTAAACTCTATATTTCTCATAGCTAAGCCACTAGTGTGATTAAAAAAGGATAGACCGGACGTAAAGTAAGACAAAGTTAAAAACAAAAGGAAGAAAACAGTTACTGTAACACCCCAAGTACATGGCTGGACAAAAGTCATAGTAGGATATAAACGAGTCAGCATGAAGTGAGTAATGGAAGAAGATATTTCAAAATAGCAACAGAATATAGACATTCATTTAATGAACATCAGATCTAATTTCTTTAATATTATGCCAGGTAAATGTCCACCGTCACACGTAACACACTCCTGCAAGTGGCGGATGAAACCTTGCATCACACAATCCAACATTTCTAAGGGAATGTTGCGCACTTCATTTCGTATGCGATCCTTCATCTCAGACAACGATTGAGGGTGTTTGGTGAACAACTGACTCTTTGAGATACCCCCACAAGAAGAAGTCCAAGGCGGTCAAATCTAGTGACGGTGCTAGCTATTGAATGTCCCCAAATGGGGAAATCAGTCGACTGGGAAATGCACCTTGCAAGACGGCCATGGACTGCGGGGAATATGAGCTGTTGCACCATCTTGTTGAAACCATAGCTGTAGCAGGTTTCAAGTGGGCAGTTCCGATAGGAAGGACTTGTTCAAAAGCTGGATGTAGAGATTGCTGTTAACGGTAACAGCACAAAATCCCGAGCGTTCTCAAATAAATATGAGCCAATGATGCCAAATGATGTAATGCAACACCAAACTATCAAACGTTCAATGTGGATTAGTTTTTCATGTATCTGGAGTGAGTTAACCGGTCCCCATATTGTAAATTCTGCTTGTTAACGCCTCCGAAGATTTCAAAATTGGCCTCATCAGACATCAAGAGGTTATTCAAGATTTTCGGGTCAGCAGCCAAACACCCAAGAAAGTCTAAGGTGAAGGTACTTCTGTGAACTCTATCTTGTGGTGTCAACTGTTGCACGTTCTCCATGTTGTAGGGATGAAAATGCAGGTCATCGTGAATGATCTGGCACAAGAAACGAAACGACATTTGCAGGGTCAAGGCGTGCCTGATGGCCGATCGCCAAGGACTTCGGTTTAGCACTTGTTGGACCTTCTGCGCCGGCTGAATGATCCACTGACTTCGTGGACGACCAGTTTGGTTTTTTTTTCGCTATGGCATGATGTGGTGATGCAAAACTGTTTCACCCACCTTACGATCGCCCGGTGCTCAGGGACTTTGTCACGACGCTCCAACCCGAAATAGTGTCGAAAGATTCTTTGCACAGCGATGGGTGACTCATTATTTTTAAAATAAGTCTCCACTGCGATTGGACGGTGTTCTGTACCCTCCCTAAAGGCTTAGAGAAGGTAACAAACACATAAAGAAAGAAATACAAAGAGTACAGAGTTTTATTAATGAGCCAGAGTACGGTATGTGACATTAAGGATAGTTCATTTAGTTTCCATTGTCTTCTGTAATAAATATAGTGTGATTGTAGAGTGTAATATCTCAACAAGTAGATAAAGAAACACATAATAAACTGAAAACAAAAGGTCGAGTATAAAGAACCTTGTGAGTACAGGCAAATGAGCCAATAGAGGTTAACTAAAGCAAATTACTGTTTGGGATCAATATTCAGGATCCTAAAGGCTCCCGAGAAGACATTCCCTACAACTCATCCACTGCAACAAAGTGAACAGTGGTGGGTCAATAATTATAAACATTTAAAGATATCTCTTGAACTGACCTCAAGAAAGAGCTCGCTTGATTTAATGTCTGTACCACAAAGAACATGACCACTAACCCATCAGCTTGTGCTCACTCAGGTTCTTAAGAAGCCTAGCTACTTGCAATACGATATAAAGGCTTCCCGAGGGCAGAGCCAATAATAAGTAGTAAAATACACGATCCCATAACAACACAATACAAGATACTTAGCCAGGGCCAAGAAGCCTAGTTAGGTCATCAAAACACATCTAGCACACCCCACTAGTGACTCAAGACGTTCCCTTCTAGGATATTCAAACAAAATTGCCAAGCAACTAATCTAACGTTAATTAGCCACATAGCCATAGTGATGGCTGTATATAAACATAATTCTAACATAACTAAAACTAATGCGGATAAGCCGCTTAGCACAATAAACAACACAAGTACATATCGGCAACGAGCTCTTCACGACTCCCAAATAAGTTGAGCCGATGCTTAATATTAATAACCTTCCCATTACTTCTCACTATACTTTTAGAATTACGTAGAAAAAGATACACAACTCGGCGAGCAACAGTAAAAACCGTACGTAGACGGGAATTAGCCAGTCCGGCTAGCAAACAGTCCGTGAGAAACTCAACTCAAACGTAGAAATCAGCTGTGACAGCGCAGCGTTATTGTAGCCCCAGTAGTAGAGCAGGCGGCACACTTCTAGTGCACCAGCGATAGACTACGGTGGTGTTGGTGATCCAGGTGTGGTGGAAAAAGGAAGGGGAGAACAGGTGTCAGCCAATCACGTCTTGCAACAACGCAGGTCAGAGCTGTCATCAAACAGGGTAGGCGCGTGCGCAGTGAGAGCAAAGAGAAAGAGGCAATACTAACGAGTGAACCCCAACATTACAATTTCTTGATATGTTTGATTACTGCATTTGAACGAAATTAAGCTTATAGGCGATGACCTCGAAACACACTCACATATAGATTTAGGTCAAGGGGAGACCAATCATTAGGGTGGTTCTTGAAACATAGACGATCTCTTGAGAGGTGAAAGAGTCACATACATGATTGTGTAAGCTAATATCCATTAGTCGTAATTATAATAATAGAATTCAATGTAAAGAATAGTTACAATGTGGGATAGAAAATGTGTTTTAAATTTTACTGAGTCTAAGATCAATTGAGAATTAAGATATGAATGCTGTCTTTAACAGCTAAGAAGCTATCAATATTGACAAAATTAGTCAAAATCACAATATAACAAATTAATAAATAGAATTATTATATTAAAAGTGATGTAAAAGCAATGATTTAAATGTAGAATAGATAAATGATGTAAAATATATTAATCTTAGATCAGATGACAAGTTTAACGTTAAATTACTGTCCTTCACAAATTATAAAAAGATCTTAACATATTAAAAATGTGAGTCAATTCACATATAATATAAAAATAAACATGTTAAAATACATGTAATAATAACACATGAGTCAAGTAAAGTTGAATACACATTATGATGAAAAAACGACAAGTTATAAAGTTAAGGTAGACAGTTGTCAAATGGGAGAGAATAAAAATTAAATAAATGTGAATTGAAAATAGAATTCTATTCTTATCTTGATATTGAAATTCCCTTGTTCCTTGTGATGCTGAATGTGAATCAATCACTAATCGACATGTTTCGACGCGTCGTCGGTGTCATCCTCAGGACATTAAAGATTCCTGAAATGATTTCCTTCAGCAGAGAATGGAATAGAACTCCATTAGCTTGGCACAGTTCTACCAACCATGGCTCCATGATAACTAGAGGCACTCCTTCCCTACACCTGAGAGAGTCAGTATCTTATGTTCTTACGCATGCGCATACAGCATGTCAAATGAAATTGAATATTTTTTTTATATACTGTTGCTATTTTGAAATATATTCTTCCGTTACTCACTTCATGCTGTCTCATTTATATGCTACTATAACTTTTGCCCAGCCCTGCACCTTAGATTGATTATCAGACTTTATCCAGATGTAAAGTGTCGGGCCTATGAAAAAAAAAATCAATTTATTGCCACAACGCCTAGCTACCCTTTCGGGTTGTTCGCCTTTGTACTAATTAAACTAATGTGAAAGGAATGATGTAAGTTGAAATTAGATTAAATATACCTGCATTTACTAAAGGTACAAGGAGAAAAACATTTCGGAAAAATCAACTTCAACACACTCGACCGGGTTTTAAATAACGATATCCTCGTCATTGGTAGTCCAATATTTTGCTAGAATAATGCCTTAGATAATGCGGCCACCGAATATTAATGAATATTACAATGTTCGGGCACTTGGTTGTTGATGTGGTCCAGTTAAAACAAGACTGACAGAGTTAACTGTAGGTTATTAAAAGACAATTTGAATTTAGTTATCTTATGCATACGTATCTAAAGCGAACACATGATGTAATTTTATACCTTCACTGGTGAATTTCTAGGAACAGCTCCCTCGACGGTGTTCGTAACCTCCTCTTGGCTCCTGCGAGGCTAGTAACAGTTCTCCTCGCTATCACATTTCGCACAGACAGCTCTGGTCGTTTAGCCTCAAGTCGCAAGAGGTGACGTCTTGACTTCCGCATTGATTGGAAGCTCGACCAATCGGAATTCAGCCTGGCAACGCTTCTTCTCATTAAAAAAAAAGTGTAAAAAACTGAAGCCAAGATTGAACCCATTTCCCCCCCCCCTCCCCTCCTTACTCAATGAGACTGCCAGAAAGGAACAGTGTTGAAATTTCTTCTGACATCGAAATAAATACTACTTTTATAATTAACACTTGAAGATACGCCTTGTATCTATCTCCTTTGTGTAAAGAGCTCACACACTTCAAAGATATAACTATTCTATCAACGGAATGTAATCTACATCAATTTAAATATTTTAATTTACTGAGCGTAGTAAGGTTCTGTTTTAACTTGACCAGTTGACATTTCCTATGTCTGTTTGTCTGGGTGTTTTTTACACGATAACTGGTAAATGCATGGACCAATATTAACAAAATTTGGCAAGAACATTTTTCAAACTTAGGTGAAACGATGAACATAATTAGTTTTTTCAATATGTTTATTCTCTAAGATATGGCAGCTGGTCAAAAATTTTCCGTTTAATTATTATTATTATTATTTATTATTAGCACCGCGTCTTACTACCCGTTCGGGTTATACGCACTTACGCTAATGTGTAATGGTAGGGTGATTGTGAGATGAAATGAAGGACCTACAGTTTAACGTGGGATCCGAACCACGGTGGAGGCCTGGCATTCCCCACATTCACAAGATGTCTTGTCAGAGGTGAAGGAAGGGTTTGTTAATCAGATAAATCTGTGCCGGGACCGAGGATTTTCCGTTTAATATCTCATCTTAAGTGATTTGAATTTAAAATTCTAAGTGTTTAATTGAGTATCTAGTGTGTAATTTTGTGTGTGCATATATTGCGAGATTGACGACTTAAACTGTGTGAACAATGGTTATATATATGAATATAATATAGAGTTTTATTAGGTATAGTAGTCATTTGTTTCCTATCTAACTTGATCACCCAGGAAAAATATCAACTTCTAGTCCAAGGAGAAATTATGGGAGATATTTTAACTTGAAATACAAAGAGAAATCTTAATAATGTAGAAAGGGTAGTAACATAGAGGCAGCAAAATCTATGATAGACAAGTTTATATTTTGTTTCATATTGATGTAAGATTTTTACTTTCTCTCAACACCTTGTAGAGAAATTATTGTGTTTGTCGAAAAAAATCTAAGTCGAGATTTTGCTAAATGATATCCTCTGAAACAAAAAAAGTAGTTTTCACGATGCCGTCAATCTGTCTGTCTGAACCTAGGAATAGAACCGAAACTATTTTACTGACTGGGCTAAAACTTGGTATCTTTGGTTTTCATGAGGTCCTCCCCAAGGTTTTTGGAATTAGATATCTAATTTTAAATTTAAGGGTAGTTTACTGAATGGCAAAAAGAGAAAACATTGATTTTCTAGAAATTCACTCTAACAATTTTGATTAAATTTTATATATACTGTAGACATTGTTTATCATTATAAACAAGATGGAAATTCTCATGTTCTCATTAAAATGATTTTGAGGGGGTATTAATAAAGAAAAACTTCCAATTTTCATCATTTCTCCGCAACCAATTGAGATACGAAATAATGTATCATTGTATATTTAGCACCGCGTCTTACTACCCGTTCGGGTTATACGCTTTAAGTACTAATTACACTAATGGATTAGGAATTGGGAAGGTTGAATTAGAGGAAGTGAACCCGCATTTGCGTGGAGGGAGAGTGTGTATCATTGTAAAGTTGTATTACTATTAGAGATTAAAAGTTTTTATTTGAAATATATTTTTATGAAACCAATAATTTCTGAGCTTTAGGCAAATAGATACACTTTTTAATTCATGTCTTTGAAAATGAATTTTTAACTTATGCTCTTTGGTAGACAAAGATGTTTCTCTTTTCTCAATTTTTCTGTAAAAGTGTTCCCAGTTCCTAATGCATAGAGTAAGTAACAATGTATATTATTTCATTTGTGATATTTGGTGTAGTGTTTCTACAACAATGTGTGTACCTATTATTTTGTTTCACAAATCTTACGAGTTTTTAGTAAATATTTATTTTAAGATAAAAGTTTAAAGTCTGTGCGGTGCACCGTATCATTTATTTTTCTTTCTTTAATACCATGTCTTATTAACTGTCTTGGCTACACACTTTTGTACTAATTATGCTGGTGGTTTTAGGGATTGAGGAGGCTATATTTATAGAAAGTGTACCTCCATTTTAGTGGAGGGAGGATATAAAACCATATTGGGAAAAAACCTCAGTACACCCGACAAAAATTTGAACTTCGATCTCCTAATTATCGGTAGTGTAGTCTATTGAGATAAGAAAGCGTGGTGGTGTATAGCTTGTCCTTTATTATTAAAGATAAGGAGTAGAATAGTATAAGTTCCATATCGATCCAATGAGTACTGTCTGAGTTTATTGGAAACAAACATAATAAAATCGAACGTACAGACAAATTTGTAATTTTATTATCTGTATAGATAATATATATAAATATATTATTATAACGAAACGCCTAGTTTACAATTTTGAGAAATTTATCCATCTGTTTAATGCATAGTTTACTAGATAAGTGAATATTTTATAAAAATATTATTTTTTAATGTTCTCAAAAATATGTTTATTTTCATATGAAAAATGTTGTTCCTTCAAGATAATATATTGGTGTAAAATGAAACGAATGCAAATATTGATACTGGAAACTAATTGACTTATATATATTTTATTAATAGATTGATGAAAGGCTGACGTATATTTTTCCATGCCGTCTTTTAACATATTTTGATTCTATTTTATTGATTGTGAGTGAATAATTTATCTCAGTCGACGGTATTGGGGGGTGTATGCAGGATTCTGGACGCCTGAATGCGCATTGATCTGAGGTTGTTGTGGCTTGAGATTGGTGGTGGGGTACGAAGTGATGACCTGACTGAGGATTAGGGTGGTGGGATGAAAACGAGAGGTAGGTGGAAGGGGTGACAATTCTGGGGGATTTGCGTCTGCTTACGGAAAACTTTGAAGCTAAAATACGTAAGCCTCGATGGTCAAATGGCTCGCTAGAAAGAAATACGATGGTACATTGGATAGCTATACTCCCGATTTTTTTTAATAGAAAGTCCACTTTCTATCACCAACATATATTGCGTGACACTAGAACTTTGTATTTTACAAATATGCTTTATTTGCTTTATTAATTATAAAATTACTGTATAAGGAGATATTTCATTACTTCAAACATACTATACAATTTTATTTAAAATAATTATAATGAGATTTACCCGATTTTCAGAGGAAATCATTGGGGATCATTAGTGTAGATTTTGACTAAAAAGATCAACAAATATCATATTTTGACTGTTCGGCAAATATTAGAAGGTTCATTGCTTGTACATAGATTTTAAAACGGCCTATGATTTAGTTAAAAAATAACAAATTATATGAAATCTGGATATCCAAAAAACTTGTCAAACTAATTGAGGTATGTTTGACTGATACAAGTTTGAAGAATATGGGTTGGATGTCATTTATCAAACAATTTTGAAATGCATAATGGGTTGCAATAAAGAGATTCACTTTCCTCGTTAATTTTTAATTTAGCCTTAGATTATATTATTAGGGTAATACAATAGAGTAGGGCAGGTCTGACATTAAACGGTAAGGAATACATTAGAGAAATGTATACTATTATTGGGTCAGTAAGTTGTTGACATCTCGCCTGCTGTCAAGGAATGTAAAACTCAGAATATACAAAACAATCATTTTACCGGTTGTTCTCTATGGTTGTGAAACATAGTATCTTACCTTACATATCGAAAACCAATTTAGGGTGTTTGAAAATAAGGTGCTCAGGAGGTCATTTGGTTGAAAAAAATATGAGACTACTGGGGAGTGGAATAGGTTTCATAATGATGAGTTACGTAACCTCTACTCATCACAATACATTGTTAGAACATTCAAGTATCTTAGACTACAACGGACAAAGAACGTAACTACAAATTGTAATTTCCTTTCCTCACTATTGTGGCAAAATGATTTTCAAATTTTCAAATAATATTTCTATGAAACTAGGTCTTTATAAAAAGAAAATTAATATCAACGATATTTCTACAAAGGTAGGAGCATGGAAAGAAGGGTGCTATAAAGTGTACTAAAATGTATTTAATGTAGCCACACTCCAAGTCATGTGATTTGCTACATTCACGTTTGATGGATAGTATCAATATCTATAAAATAATGTCAATATAGTATAATTTGATTTTGTAGTTTGGTAGTGGCGTTTTTACAATACATAACATACAAGTACCCTGAAATAATCCATACACACATTAATTACTATCAAATAATTCCCTCTTCATAAATGTTTATATCTTATTTGGGGCATTTAACGTACCAACTGACCAATTGATTATATCAACACACGACTTATTAACTAGTTTAAATCTAAAAAAGACACAACATCCATCCCCCACCCGTAAATTCATTACTGTAAAAGAGGAAACAAACTTTTTCACCAATAATTAATTTTTCGACCATGCCGGGAATTAAGCTTGGAACCATTATACTTAGAAAATTTAAAAATGACACCTGGACACGGGAATCGTTTTCATTTGTCATTTTTCAATTTTCAGAATATGATATCTAGAGGCAAGTAAGTCCTCACTAAAACAAATATACTAGCATATAAACTATACCTGCATAACCCAAACGGGTACTGGAAATCGATGAAAATATATTTAAATCGAGCCTGTGACCAAAGTATTAATGCACCAATTCTCTACCACTGAACAAAGTTCCGTACAGTATCTAGTGTCATTTTTTACTCATTATTTTAAGATAAGGCATTTTTATACTTAATACGCCTCTAGAGAAAGGGTGATCAACCTTTTTTTTATCACTAGACTCAGTAAATTGTTATAAATCGTTTGACGGGTCATTGTAGCAATTTATCCCCCTCTCCAAATATATCTCCACGAAAAACATTTGATATCAAAATAAGAAAATAATATTCAGTGTTATTTTCGTTTCAAAAATATTTATTATAAACTCAAATATAAGTTTATTTTACAGGATATTCCTAAATGATAAAACCCATGTAATGTATATTTAAACCAATCGTTTTACTAAAATTCTATAAGCATTCACATTATTTTAATATCATAGCAGAAGAAAATAAAGTTAATTGTTTTAACAACAAAACCTATTTCTTAACTGAAATTAAAATAAAATTTTAATCTAATTTTATCGTGACAATTTTCTTGATGATAGGTTTAATTTTTGATGTATATAAAATAAGCATTTGAGCAGGATGTTAATCTGTAATAGTTGAATGAAATGTATTTTTTATAACCCTCACAAAATAAAACGTTTGTTCACATATTATATATGTAGAGTCGAATCTACCCACACACACACATCTTATTTATTTATTTATTTATATTTAGTACCGCCTCTTATTACCCGTTCGGGTTATACGCTTTAAGTACTAATTACGCTAATGGATTAGGAATTGGGAAGGTTGAATTAGAGGAAGTAAACCCGCATTTGCGTGGAGGAAGAGTGGAAAACCATTTAGGAAAAACCACCCCCAGTTCACCCGACCGAGATTCGAACCTTGATCTCCTCGTCCTCAGCAGTCGAGCTTAACACGACAAGCGCGTTAGCCAGCTACGCCACAGAGGCGGGTCACACACATCTTAAAGCAAGATCGTGGAGCTCAGGAAACTGTTATTTAAGTAAGTATTGACAAAATTCAATCATAATTGGAGCACTGGTATCCTACAAAGTTTGTTTAAACTTAGTACAATATCCAGAGTGATTTAGAATGTATAATATTTTGATTTGAATGGATGTGGATTATTCATATATATCAGACTTTGAAAGACAAAATGGATTTATGAACGAGTATATGTTACTCTTTTCAGATTAAAAAGAAAAAAAAAATCTAGTTATTGATGACCAAAGACTTATTTAAAGATGTAATAAGTGCTTTTTATTCAATTTTTGGAAAATGGTAAAGTTTTTTTAGCCTTGCTATAAAACCATTAGTTAGTGTGTCACTGTTGGCCTGCGGGCCATGGGTTAGTCACCCCCAACTCTAGGGTCGCATTATCAAACGTAAACAGTTACAGCTATCAAGTAGCTATATGCAAATATTCAGTCTCGTAGTTTTAAATACCGTACTATTTTTTGTAGAGTTAAATAATGTTCTCAGGGAAATGGACAAGCAGTATACTATTTCCCCCTCCCGCGCATCCACGGTCATTCTCGGTGGTCGTATCATTTGCAGTCAACAGATAGGAGCGGTAACAATCACAGTTTAAACTGTTGGAGGACCGCAATAAACATTTTATAGCCAACAGTAAAGTATGTTAAATAACAATAAAACTAGAAAATCAGTGTCATTTAAAAATTTACATTTAAGTTAAATGGTTTAGGGCTCAAAGGTTACTCTTTAACTATAAGAAATAATTTTAATGATAAGAAATGCAATTATTTCAGATTTTAAATAAATTAAACCTATGTTCCCTAAAATTGTTATATTTTATTATATAAAACTGTTATATACTCGTATATATCGTTGAATATTCTAATGGTATAAAATTGTATTCAGGTCCAAATCATTCTTTGGGGTGGTGGTGGATGATAGGAAATGTATTGAGTAAGGGTATTCTAACTTCAGTATCTCGTGGCGAGACTTCCTAACAGGAGAGGGCAATAGTTATTTTTATTATTAAATACCTATTGAAGTAATTTAAAGTGTCTTAAACATTATTGGGTTTATTGGCTGATATTGCCATTATTAGTATTATTTTATGTTGGAGTTGGAGACCCCCAAAACACACCATCATATCCCTTCCCCGATGCGTGGTTCTCACATAATATTTACTAGCATTTCACGTTGTACTGGTCTATTTATTTTTACCTCGACTATCCCTTTGTCTCCTTTTTTTACTCTTGCTCTTTAACTAGAACCGCAAGATTACAAAATAGCTGACGTAAGTAGCCTGGTAATACTCTCTGTGTATGCGTGTGTCTGTGTTAACAGTGTATAAATAAACAAGTGCAAAGCTTTAAATTAAGTTAAAAGGCTTACGAGTTATTTACATCTTAAATATATACTAAGAATAAATCCTAAAAAATAAATATTGCTTTGAGAACACAAACAAAAAACCTCTAAGCCAACGCGAAAGAAGGTTATAATTATACAATTAAGACTTTATTTATTTACCCGCCTCGGTGGCCACGTGGTCTAACGCGCTACCCTTGCAGTAAACTATACAGATGATGACAAGGAGATCTACATTCAAATAAATATCTGTTGGGTGTACTTAAGGTGGTTTATCCAAGATGGTTTTCCACTCTCCCTCCACGCAAATCCGATTATATTACCTATAAATATAACCTTCCTAATCCTTAAAACTATTAGTGTAAATAGTACATAGGCATGTTACCCGAACGCGGTGCTTTAAGGCCCTGCCTACCCATAAATGCACGGTTCTAAACAAAAGAATTTAGAACAAAATATATTTAATAATTCAACCTTGTTGTTTTTTATTTATTTTAGTAACATATCTGGGCATCTTTCATAATTCTTATGGAATTTTCAAACCATGCTAAAAATAGTTATTGAAATATTTTCATTAAAATGTTTCCATTTCAATGCATTTTAAATGGGAAAACAAAAATTATTAATGGATTTATTTATTTTCTTTGTACAATTAAGCTAGAGTGTTTGTTTATAACATACTATTTAATGAATAATTTCTTTTTCTTTTTAGACATATTTTTTAATTTGGGTTAGCTTCAATAATCACGACGATATTGAGCTCTAACGACTCCCAAGTCGACTCTCTAGTCAAAATACATGGTTTTAAATACAACTTTTCCTTCTGCAACTAGTTGTCATAGCTGATAATAGGTGCCGTTAGTATGATCATTACCCATTTACAAGCTAGTATCATTTTGCAAGCGTTGGCTAACCTGCTGTATCGGAATGCAGGCGGCAATGGAGGGTTAAACTAATCTCTGTGAC
>CABFVZ010000268.1:161541-203270 GCA_902151445.1 Timema monikensis | reverse complement strand
AAAAGGTTCTAAATTCAAAAGTGGTACTACAGGTTAATGGACGTCTAGCTGACTGGAATGAATAAGCTAATTTTTCTGCTCGAGAGTGTGATTGTATCTTGACGTTATGTCTCCCCACGTTTAGTCAAACTTGGTCGCCTACACACTTTACGGTCCGGCACTACACTTCTTATCTCTCTCAATTCTTGGAAAAAAGTTTGCTTGCTGCCTTTACTGATTACCGGTCTTGGTCGCCAGTCTCCCAATTGTTTAAACAAACCAGTAGTTCTGCCAACCTGATGGCTGGAATCCACCAGTTTGTATAACGTTAGCAACGCCATCTATTTTAGAGCTGAAAGCTCAACACGCCGCCAGGGAGGGAGGCCTTAACCAACAAATTTTTCTTTGGCTAATTTTTTACATCGCCTTTTGATTCCTGTATTGGCTATACACATTTTAATCACGATAATGGAATAGCATTGATTTATTTTGATAGTCATAAAAAAATATAAAGCTATCCAAATTTGTAGATTTAACTAGCTAATGATTTAATTTTCCGTGTTTCTAAAAATATAAATTAATAATAGTTACATGCTAATGAACTATATACGGTTCCTATATATTATGTAACACATGGTGAAATATATTGTCTTCGTCTATATGTATGGAGAATTTGTGATGTTGAACTAATTTTCAAAACTTCAATTATTTTAATTTTCTTAGACACTTTTAATTAAAATTATGAGAATAAACAGTAGATGCTACCAACTGAACCAACTCGGATAAATATTTAGCCTATTTGCCTTGTAGCAAAGAAGAGTGAAGTTATTATCGTGAGGTAGCGAATCAATCACATTCTATTAACCTCATATTATAATATATTTATTAAATAAATAACTTCCAAATAGATGAATAGGGATGTGAAAAAGGACACAATACTTTACTAATATCGATATTTTTCTTTCGATACTAGTATTATTTACTCGATACCGTTTTCCGATACTTTCACTGATATGAGTACTCACACTCCGGTATCGAACGAAACAACTTTTGTTTTTGTAATCTTCACTCATTATGGGATTAAATGTTTACCAGGGTGCAATGTGGAGGAAAAACAAATGACACTATTTCTCAATTCTCGCTCATTCTCTGCATGACAGGCAAGAAACAACTCTAGCATTCATTTTCTTCTAGCTCATCACTATCCTACTGATTGAAGAAACGGTTGGAAGTCTGATGGAGGCTTGTCAACAAGTCCTGGACCTAGACAATGTCAGGATAAAACATTTATATATTATATCTTCATCAGAATCGTAACTATGGCAATTTATTTATTAGACCCTGATTTAATTTTAACTGTTATTGTGAGCCATGTTAAATGTTATAAATTTTCTATTATCTAAATCTATTGATTGGGCGCTAGAGTCTTTTTGAGTATCGTATCTTTTTGATAGCTACAATTGTTAATTGACTTGGAATTGAACGAGGTAAATGTAAACTTTTTTTGATATTGTGGATAATAGTAATTATTTTGTAAACTTCAACATATCGTTTCTTATTTTTGTTTGCGTATTGAAATATAATTTAATGTTACGTAATTTTACGATCATTTTGATTAATTATGAAATTAATTAACTTTAGTATATTTTTTAATATTTTTAAGGTTTGCTTCTTATATGATATTTCCATTATTATTTACTAATAGGGTTATTATTTTCATTTCTTAATATTGAGTAAGGATCTGATAGTCCCGGGGGAGTTTGACTAAAGTTTGTTAGCCAAACTCTCGCGTATTTTAAAGTCTCTTATAGAAAGTTAACATGTAAAGTTAACGTTTTTGAAGTCTTTATTCTTTTATATGAAAAAGACACTTTGTTAACATTTTGAAGGTGCCCATTAGGCCCTTGTTTACTCTTTATGTACTATCCTGAAGGATATTAGTATCTTTGATTTATTGTACTAAATTCAACCCGTAACGTTGTTATGTCTCTTCAAGACTGACCCATTTTAATATTGGATATATTACAAGTTTATAAATCTCTCTTAAATTATCTGCGCAATTTAAAGATATTAAGTTACTATCTATTTGTTTGATTTTCAACATATCTCAGTTTGATTAATGATAACCTTGTAAAGTTTTCTGCTCTATTGTTAGTATTTTGAATAAACCGTTCATATTGTTGCTTTTAAATATGGCTAATAATTTCCCTTGTCACTTGTTCCATAGCTTACTCCCGCTCCCTTTTATCTTATTTAAGGTCCTAAATAAAAGGACTCAGAGTGGGGTGTAGTAAACCCTTTCTACGATAATATGTGTGGAACTCAAAAAATTAACCTTTTCTACTCAGTTTAGTTTTTTGAATGCATGTATAGTGTGGAATCAAGTGTGGGAAAAGCACAGACTCTAGAAAAGGATCTGGGAAAATAATTAAATTAAAACGGTATACAGTAAACAACATCAGAGAGCCGATTTTTGTAAGATTAATAAATAGATTTCAATAAATTATTATTATTAGCACCGCGTCTTACTACCCGTTCGGGTTATACGCACTTACGCTAACGTGTAGTGGTAGGGTGATTGTGAGATGAAATGAAGGACCTACAGTTTAACGTGGAATCCGAACCACGGCGGAGGCCTGGCATTCCCCACATTCACAAGATGTCTTGTCAGAGGTGAAGGAAGGGTTTGGTAATCAAATAAATCTGTGCCGGGACCGAGGATTGAACCCCGGCCGCCAGCACAGAAGTCTGACACCTTACCCCTAGACCGCCAGGTCACCATTTCAATAAAGAGACATTGTATTTGAACTCTTATTTTGTTTGTCAATAACCCACTAATTTCAGTTTAAAAAATACCCTGTATTAGCGAACTTCGGACATAATGAACAAAATATCTTAGTCAGTAGAAATTCATTATAACCAGAGTTGACTGTAATTAAAATCTTTCATCCATAACACCGCGACGTGTTTCAAATACTATTCATCATACTTCACTGTATAAAAGGTAGTATCAATATACTTTTAAGGCGTTTTGTGGAAGTGTGTCTACCTGCGAGTTCAAAACGCTAACAAAATTAATTTTATGTACTCATACGAAATATGATGAGGACTTTACCAATTTAGTCTATTGTGTTCATACTTGCAGTTTTAATATTTACATCGTAAATGTTGGGTCCTATATTTACTTTTTATTTAATCTAAAAAAAATCTTCTTATGGCATAACTCTTATACTTGCGACAGTGGTCGTACGTTGTAGGTTTCGCTGCAATTGGCTAATGGTTTAAATGGGGGCCTTGATTTGAATTCCAATCAGGTGCACTAGAGCTTTTTTATACATGCAATTTTCAATGTGGCTAAATATACATATCATTTATATTACATTTTTAGCCATCCTTTGGTTAAACATACAAATAAAAAAGGCACTGGTGTAGTATGTTTTTGATAGCCAATCGTATAGAAAAATTAATTTAAAAAGGATTATTTCTGATAAGCTATGACAAAATTCTCGGATAAAGAGTTCACTAAGTCATTGACTATTTAACTATAGAGATTTACAAATAAATTACAGTTTAGGCATCAACGTCATCTGGTCTTGCTTACCGGTAAAGGAACTATTGTGGTTAAAATCCCCTCTGGGTCTATTGAGATTGATATTTGATAAATGGTTTTCTAATTTACATTCACTAAAACTCAGATACATCTTTTAAATTATACCTTCCTCATGCCTAACTCTAATGTATAAAATTCGGATATCTTGAATAGGTGGACATATTTGGTGCACAAAAAAAACAACCACACACACACAAAGGTTTTCACAAAATTACTTGCAGTTAAGATAAAATTATGTTTACATTTTAGAATATTCTCTATGCATTCAAAAATTTGAAGGCTATAAAATGTCGAGACGTTACATTTTTAAAATTTAAGAATAATATACTCAGCTTCAAATCAAAACTTAAAAGGAAGGACAGTTATAAAACTTACTAGTCTTACTTTCACGTATTTATGTGTTAAGATATGTGATATTCAGTTTTAACTTTTGATAAATATCATAAATACCTTAAAAATACTAATAAAATAATACATATAAAGTAATACTAATACAAAATTAAAATTGTAGCAATTTTATCGGCAAATAGTATGTATGTATGAATCATTTATAAAGGGCTCTTCCTATGGAAATTGTTGGACATGTAAATCCCCTTTGCTGAAATACAATCTTGCGTTTTAGTACGGTAGTCGTCTATTTCGATATATTTGGAAGGATTCGATTAAACTCAACTCTAATAATACAAGTGCGTATTCATAAACATGAGCTGCATGGAAGCTAGAGAAAACAAACTATGATATACAAGTCTTACAGCTATACGAGGAATATGTATATTTACACAAGAAGTTTATGTAAACTGACATAATTTAAGCTGAAAATTAATTTTAATATTGTTTGCTCTGAGATCATGGAAACGGAACATTCGAAAAAGCCACTCGATATATAATTAAGTTAATTTAGTAGTACAAGTTTTTTTTTTAACTTAACAGATAATTATATATAGTATATTATTCAAAATTTATTTAATTAGGAAGAAATAGCCAAATTTGAAAGTGTATACTATCAAATTAAAACATTATTTTAATATAATAAATAGAAAAATTAAATATTTTACCAAAGTTTTTACAAGAAAAATAAATAAAATTTTATTAAATCTTTTAAAAACCTTTCCCGTTTAGTGACTTTTGATAATTGACCCCAATGAATGAATTAATGTAGGCCTATGTATTACAATCCAATTTTAATAGGAATACAAAAAAAAACTTATTTGCTGGTGATCAGTTATGATAACATTTTACCATATTATTTGTGTTATTTTAAAATACTCTTTTAAAAGTGACAGCTTCAGGTCACATGACTTGAAGTATGAGAATGTAAAATTAGACCTTGTGGCTTCTCTGGCTGTCAGATAGGCTCGTCCTATAAATATTGAACTGTACGTTTACTACTAGGGACATTTATTTGATACTGATCTTCAGGAATAAATTGCAAGAAGGTTGAGTAGGAGACAGTAAACAAGAATGTACTCTGAATACTATTGGGAAAATATTTTCCTTACAGTTGGTCGAAGTTTAACTCGGACCCTTTATAAAGATAAAATATGTATCATTAATTTATTTAATAAAGTATCTTAAGATATTATAATATGCCTAAATTAATTTAGTTATTATTTCAACAATAGAATGTATATACAACACTGCATCTATTTGTACCGTTGAATGTATATATATTCAACGTTTGTACCTAGATTATATATTAATATTAGTACCATTACTATTATTATTGTTACATACACAATGAGACTTTCTAACCCAATCAAATTACTTGTAAATCAACTTTACTTGAAAACAGAAACAATATGCAATTTCTTGGTTGATAATTAATCACTTTGAAAGGGAAAGATTCAATTATACCAATAATTAATATTACTACAATATCAAGAATCTAACCTGAAACCCTTATTTCAATAAAAAAAAAGGTCACGCTACTGACTGCGATAGTTGAGGAACAATAAGGTTTTATGCAGGATTTTTTTAAAAAATACAATGGTAATCCTTCTTAAAAGTACATTTTATACTTTTGCGTGTTTATTGAGGGTAGTAAATAACCTGATGGCCTGTTATAGCTTCTAGCTCTAGCTTCTAGTTCTAGAATACTTATCGTTACTAACAAAGGCAGCGGTAATTGGTAGGAACATTTTCTGACTAAAAACTCAAGATTTATAATGTTAAAACATTTATATTCCCCATAGGGTTGCTTTTTATATTTGGTTTTACACTTTCCCTCCTCAAAAATGCGGGTACACTTTCTTTAAATTTAAATTTGTTCATCCCTAACACATTAGCGTAATTAGTCATTATGTGTATTGCTAAACTGTGGAGTGAAACAAGGTGCAAGGAGTGTACGAATACTCAAAAATTCTAGTTCGAGTAGAATTTTTTAACTGCTCGAGCTCGATTTAAAGATTTTCACAAAACTTAACATTTTGAGTAATTGGAATTTTCAATATTTTTCTTGAAAATTCTTAGTTTAATTAATTTTATTCAATTTTAAGTAATAATTTCATAGAGTCCCTCAATATTTCCTTTTGTCTAATTAAAAAAAATTGTACAATTTTGCTAGGCTAAATTTATTTGAAAACTCAAATTTGTGTGTTTATACACTTTTTACAAAAATAAAAAATGAATTCATTAAAAAAAGTTTCTACTTATTTATGGTTTAAGCAATGATAAATTACAAAAATTCAACTTGAAATATTTCTTGTGCAAATATTGTTCTATACTACTCGAACTAAATACAGAAACAAAAAAAAAATCGATTTCATTCAAACTTAAATTAAACTTGACTTGAAGTGAAAAATGCTTACGTGCACAGCCCTAATAAATATAGTACACATTTAATTCATATTTACAGTAAGACTAAATTTATATTAACAAACTACATTAGTGTTTACATTAAATATATAAAAAGTGGGTCTTAAAAATATTTTGCCATCCCTTTGAGTTCTGTCTGTTGTGACGTCCTGTAGATAATTTTTTTGGAACATATTTCACCTTCAGCAAGGGGCAGCTTTTACTTCCAACCATTGGCAGACCAGGTTGTAGAAAGGAGAGGATGTCGTATAGAAGAGACATTAAAATTCTTACAGCACCCGCTGGTAAAGAAAGAGGAATGTTGAGCCAAATTAAGGTCTAGGGGAGAAAGAAAAATTAAAGAATCTTTGAAGCGTGAGAGAGATACGCCACTTATATATTTGAACCAAGGGTGACCTGGTGGTCTGGGGGTAAGGTGTCAGACTTCTGTGCTGGCGGCCGGGGTTCAATCCTCGGTCCCGGCACAGATTTATCTGATTTCCAAACCCTTCCTTCACCTCTGACAAGACATCTTGTGAATGTGGGGAATGCCAGGCCTCCACCGTGGTTCGGATTCCACGTTAAACTGTAGGTCCTTCATTTCATCTCACAATCACCCTACCATTACACATTAGCGTAAGTGCGTATAACCCGAACGGGTAGTAAGACACGGTGCTAATAATAATAATAATAATAATAATATATTTGAACCAATCTCTATTTAACAAATATATTAAATAATCGTGGTTTAATATGATAGCAACAAATGCAACTTTAACTATAGGACAATCTAAAAAACTATCACTACTATGAGTCGTGTTGACAACCAATAAGCAACCAACCAATAGGTTAAAATATTAATCTTCACAAAAACATTAATGTTAGTAATTTACAATAAAAAATTGTCACTTATAATACGTTTCAATACAGTTAAAATTATCAATTTTAAATGTTTAAGTTGGTGTTTATTGACTTGATTATTAAAACTCCTAGCTAAATTTCGTTAGCTAGTTGTCTTAATAAAGAAATTTGTCCTGAGATTAATAATACAATTTCATTACAAACCTAGAGTTTAATTTTTTCAACGTCAACAGTATTTGAATTGTCAAGGGTGTACTAGAATTTAATGACAACTT
Source organism: Timema monikensis (assembly GCA_902151445.1). NCBI lineage: Eukaryota > Metazoa > Arthropoda > Insecta > Phasmatodea > Timematidae > Timema > Timema monikensis. The sequence continues at coordinate 195,752 of CABFVZ010000268.1, read as the reverse complement.
TTTTCTCTTCATTAAAAAGTTTTTCATCTAATACCACTATGTTCATGACAGATATTTGACAACTGTTGATATCACTATGTGAATACAATTAAGCTCTATATCTCTACTGGATCAATATATTATTGATTAGGCATTGATTTCTATAAAACTGCAAAAACACTAGCTTTTTATCACACTCCCTGCTTCCCCCCCTTAATGTGGATGTGTTCAAAAGCAAGACATTTTTAAGGCTTGCAGTCTCGTATAATTTTGAGTTTTTCGAATTCTTAACTCGACGGTGGGTATACATATATCATCTTCCTTTAAATTTTATTTGACTGCTACTATTTTATATTTTTCTTTATGTCTCTCTCTGTTATTGTATTCACCTCTATACCGCACACCCAAAAGAGAAATGGCCACCTGTCATAGTGTATATCTGTTCCCTAGCAAATCATGGCTTGACCAAGTCAAGCTAATCCAATATTCCACGCTCTATTCTGTGGTGGTGGTGGTGGTTGAAGCAGTTCCAAACTGACTGGAACCCCCTCCCCCATGGAACTCCTCTTCTCCTCCCCCTACTCCCACTATCACAAGACCCCTACTAAGCCTTCATTCGTACTCCTAACAAACAAACATTTTCAGCGGTGGCGGCGCCTTTATTTGAACACAAGAGCAGTCAACAAAAACAGCTACACGCCATAGCTCAAACAACTGTCAGTGTGGACTTTTTTTTGATGAAAACATTTTTTAATATAAATTTAAATATTGTGTAAATTACATTTCAAGCAATTCTCTCTATTGAACTTTAAAAAAAATCATGGTTATTCTCTTTCCAAACAAATATGTTTGGGAATGGGGACTAAGTTCGAAGATCGTTTGCATTCTAAAACGTGATGTGTGTAACAAACAAAAACAGATTTATTATTTGTATTTCAATTGGACATTTTATATATATATATACACACACACACACACACATATATTAATTTTAAATCTGTATATACAGTCCAGTTTCTCATAGGAAGGTTCTTTTAGAAAATACAAACATATGTTTTTTAATGGTTATGCAATATTGATAGCATTTTACTATAAAATTAGTACTATTCTATAAGTAACCATAATATAATAAGTGACAACAGCACATCACATGACTTGACGTATGAATATGTGAAACTAGATCTAGTATCTCTTATAGCTTTCAGATAGGGTTCTTACATGTAAGAAAGATTCTACACCAATTAATAAGTGTAATCTCAATGTTATAATAATAAATCGTAGGAAGTAGCGATCTACAAAATGTGACGATAAAAGAAATAGATAATATGATAAATTAATTATGTAGAATTTTTAATTTACCTGTAGGTCTAATGTTAAAATTCAGGTAACTAATATCTCTTAAAGCTAACGAGTTTAATTGGCATGGCCATGTTGATCTCTTTGGGTGTCTCGGAACTTCAGGTTGTGTATTTTAGGGATTTAAATAGGACTTTGGACTATAAAAAAGAAAAGGACTTTACTTGAGTAGCTCTTGAACTATCATTGCTAAAATATCCCCAACAACTCATATATATCTGTACACTAGTAAAAACCAACCTCTCAACAATACAGTATCCTAGCAATACATATAAATTAAATACTCATATTAACATTTGTGATCTACTTGTTTTGTGTTATTGTTAAATTTTTGTTTCATCACACAATTTCGCCTGATAACGTTTGGGTATATATATATATTATTAGGATTTCAAATATTAAGGTATGATAAAATGCACATATATTAAAGAAGGAATGTGTCAAATATATAATATATAATACAAAGGAATAAATTAAAATAGTAAAATATATTACGTATCTTGTAATATTAAAATAAAATTATAATTTACTACTCTTATGCTATAGTAGTCAAAAAATGGATTGCTTGTGTAGGGTAAAATAAATTACAACATTTATGAAGGGAGTTAATGTATTTAAATTAATTATTGATTGCCTAGAGAGTGATAACGAAATATAATAAATTTAGCAGAAGTATTTTATGAAAGGTTATAATAATGTCTGAGGGTTGATGTGTGAGATTAAAATATCTCTGATAATATGTCAACCCATTTTGGTTGAACATTTGTTTCTTATTTTAATTTTAATTTAAATTATGGGAATTTTATTGAATAAAACATCATATTTGTATCCCAAACTTCCAGCTAAATTCGTAAATAGTTTTCATTCACTTCACCTAAATAAAAAAAACATGTATATTTAAAGTATTTTTGAGGACGGACATAGGTTTCTTCCTGAAAGTTTTTAGATGCCTTGAAAAGTTATATTTAAAAATCCTCTATATTCTATACAACAATCCAAACCTTTCCATTTCAAAGAAGAAAAAACCTCTTTTAATTTAATAAACACGTTTATTCCCCGCCAAGTTTCAAATTGGCGTTCGAAGTACAGCCTAGTTCCTACCTTGGCCACTGCGTCTAGCTGAGGGATAAAATCTTTTTTACAAATATGGCGTGCTTATTAAAAATGTGTTGGAAATGGTGCTTTTTAAAACAAGTACAATAATATATGAATTCCAACCTTTGAATAAATGTATAGTTATTTAAATAAGTTAAACAACTAAGCCTATGTTTTTTCATACAGTTCAAACTGAATTCTCGCTATTTGACATGAATAATGAAACATAATAGATGTGTTTTCAAACCAAAAGACGTTTGAAATGAAAAGCACATTTTTATAAAACAATAAGTTTTCAGATTTATTGTAGACAATGAAAAATAAAAGTGTTAACAGAAATCAAATTACAATATATACACAAGTTTGGTCTCATTAAGTTAAAAAAAAAGGGGGGATGAATATGTCCTTGAGGTAGCTGAGGTATACAAGTTATTTTAAGTGAGCGATTTATGACTGAACTTTAGGGGTATTGGTGATGTATAATGAGTAAGCATGTGCATTATACACAATCATAAGTTTAGTTTAACGGTTAATGATATTGTAATTATATTGTTTTGGACCCCTGTCATATATACAAAAAGTCATGGATGAAGTGTATTTTTCTTTAAAAAACTGTATCTAAAGTTTCCTTTTAATGCTTCATCCATGGATAATCACGCCTTTTCAGAAGTAATTTCAATTTATTGCCTTTTAAAGCTTTCTTTCTTCAAAAGACCAACTCTGTTATATTTGAATAATCATGTGACATGCTAGCTCCCTTTACCCAATAGGAAGTTAGCCTTCACAATATCAGGTTGCCAGGAGTTCTCCTAATAGTTAGTTTTAACAATAGTGACAAGGGGTCCAAGAAGCCAGGGGTAGTGCATATATATAAGCGGCTTGTGCGTATGAATCCACACAGTACACAATACTCAGAATACAGAACATTGTAATATCACAGAAAGACAAAATTTTGAATAGCACTATGTCAGACACTCCATGTCAGTTTGTAAATTAACAAAAAAAACCAGTATCAATATCAATTTTATAACAGTTAAATTGTAATCAAATCAATAAATTGTGTACAAACATCAAGTTTACTGATTTAAATCGAATTACATAAAATCAGATCATCATAGTCTTGTGATAACAAGTGCGTAGTAGGCCATGCACGCGTCGTCATCATCATAAAACCCGATATCATTATACTTACTGCTCACCGTAGGGCCTACATGGATCCACATTATTACATCCGCATCATCCTCAGTATATAAAATCCAGTATCACTAAAATTGATACCCAATCGTGGTGCAATAAAAATCCCATATCATTATAATTGGTGCCCAATCTCGGGGCAAATATTACAAGAAAATCCGATATAATTGTAATTGGCGCCCAACGTGGGGCAGTAACAATATTATTGGTGCCCAATCGCGGGGTAAATATCACTATAATATGTGGAGTGGCTATTTTTCTCATCTGATATGTTAGAATAATTACTTTGATTATTTATGCCATCCAGTTTTGTTTGACTGTAAAGTCAGACATAGTTATTGGATGTGATCATCTCACCATAATTTCTATAACAGTGTGAACGTGGTATATTTTATTTGCAGGTAATAAAAACAAACCAGAAACTATACAAAATATATGTGTATCTATTACATCAAAAGTATGAAACTAAGTATACACACTATCACAATGCAGGCTGTTTATTTCCATAGATCATCTAAATGTATGAAAAAAAGATAACTTGGCTATTAGGGTGAAACAAATTATAATGGCTCGAGATAGGATACTAGGATAAACGCTATATTCTAATATGGCTCAAATTAAATCATAATTAATATTAGTAAATTTAACTAGATATACCCGAGGGTGTATCCATTACTGCAGATTTATTTTACTTAAAATACATTTAATGAAGAGCTGCCTTTACAAACAGAGACTGACAAACTGACTTAATTAATTTCATAACCCATTTCACAAACTAGCTTAATACAGGAAAGTATATACACGATGAACTAACTTCACATATTTTATGACATGGCTTGCAATCTATATTAATCCAGGAAGCAGAACACTTACAAATTAACTTAACCTAGGACATCCCTTTACCTACAAACTATCTTCTGCCAGGAAAACAAACTGCTTGTAATTAATTTCAAATACTAGGACAGCACACGAATTACAAACTAGCCCTGTCATAGCAAGATATTTATTAACTATTTTAACCTAAGACAGCACACCATTTTAAACTGACTTACCCTTTTAGGAAATATTCTGGATTACAAATAAAGTTAGCTTAGGCTTTTATATTTAGCAGTAAATTCTCAGCCCCAGTGCCCAGAAATGTGAAAATATTGCAACTAGGACTATCCTCAAAATAATAATAATAGTAATAATAATAATAATAATAATAATAATAGGTTATTATGTATTCCAGCAAATGAAATGTAAAGTTTTTTTGATTCACTGAGTCATTGGAAATAGAAGAATTTGAAGATGTGATTATTTTTCATCTTATATTTATAGTCATAATAAAAAATGCAAGAAGAAATAATAGTAGATCATCCAAAGCTCTAGTTTGTAAAAGACGTAAACTATTTTTATTTGGATGGAATAAATAAAATGACTGTCAGCACCATTATTTAACTCTTATATATCAGTAGTCCAACGTCTGGAAGGTTAACTGCAGTAGTTTATTTCATTTGAGAATGCATTCATGCAACTTAGAATTAAGGGTACAAGGCAAAAAGGGGGAAAATCCCCAACTTCTAGGAAAACAACCTTTATATATCAAACCCCATCAAATATATTTAAAATTAAAATATTACAAATATGACAGACACCTCTTTTAACCATTATCTAAAGTGAATTAGAAAGGTTTCATGATTGTATGGCAAGTGGAAACACTGAACCAATTTGCGCTAAAATGGGAATTTCCCTCCTATTCTCCTTTACTATTAAAGTTAATTTTATTCAAGTTAGTTCATAGATGAAACAGGAATGCAACTCCCGATTAAAATTTCTACATTTTATTAGGTTTTCATGCCATATTTTAGTAGGCGAACAGTTTTTCAGATGCTAAAGACTGTAAATATAATATTTAATTTCTGTACTAACGCATTTATTATTACTAAAGCCACTATTGAGACTAATGATAGTGAGTGAAACGGCTCTTAACCCTAACTTTTCACAGCTTGGAGGTGAACTGAATATCTGGAGCAGTAATATCTAGAGAAATATTTATAGAATTAGTAGGGATATTGGTATGATGAAGAGTGGTAATAGATTTGCAGAGTAATTTTTTTGTTAAATTAATAATAAATAAATTCTGAACTTCGAGGATCCTAATATTATACAAAAATCACATTTATAAAATATGAAAAATATGAATAAAACCCCGTATTTAATTCACATGACTAAATCGAACACGCACTTTACAAGTGGAAACTAAAAAGTATAAAAACAATATAAAACTTCTTAACAACTGAACTCTTGCCTTGTGCTAAATTTAATATTTATTTAAAAGATATCTGCTTTAGAAGTAATAGCTTCTCTCTCCCAATGCAACCCTTTCCAGCTTCGTTGCATTGTCTAAATAGGAATGTGTATTTTACAACCAGACAACTAAAGAGGATACAATAAAGCTTACATCGCCTTCATGTTCTGTCAACTATCTGTTGAAAAATATTATATTGGCGTATTTATAAAATAATGATAGTATTTGAAAATATAATCATCTACTTAATTGTCTTAATAGTACTAAAAATGTTTCAATAAATAAAACCAATAAAATACAACCTAAAACTCAAAAATGACTAAAAATGACCAAAATGACCTAATTATACAAAAAAAATATTCCATAACCATGTACACACGAGCATTGTCTGGAAATAGAGTAGCAAAAAAAAAAAGAGAGAGGGAGAAAAATGACATGTCATAAAGATCCAGGTTCTGGGAATAAATAACAACAATTTGGTGTGTGGTCTATGAACACATCGCTATAAATATTATAAGCTAACTGCTAAACAAATTAATAGCACAGCATAGTCACCGAAACGGTGTCACACAGTCTAAGTAGTCACATATATTTGATGGTTGTTGATGGGGAAGTCAAGGTTTAAATATAGTCTTGGCGCACTACAGATTATTATTAATTATCAGTGTGATTTTCTCATTATTTGTTCACACAATACATTACTTAAAATAATTTATATTGTGAGGTAAGATGGACATCGTATTATTTATATTTCTAAGGATGAATTATTGGCTGTTGACGCTAGAGATATGAAGGGTTTACTTATTATTAAAAAAGATAAATATTTATTTAAGGCCCCACATTATAAAAACCAATCAAACCTAGATTCAATAAGTTCAAAATAATTGAAAGGTTGTTCAAAGCTAGCTCCAAATAAAAAGTTTAAATTTATTTTTAAGGAAATTTGATACCCAAATTGCCTTCCTTTGGTAAACCAAAGTATATTTATTTTGTCCCTGATATTTCAAATAACCGGAGAAGAATGGTCCAAATGTTTAAGATGCTTAAGCAATAGCTGTTATTTTCTTTTAGCACCACATCTTACAACCCGTTTGGGTTATACACTTGAGTAATAATTACGTTTATGTTTTCAGGGATGAGAAATATTATATTTAGAAGAAGTGTACCCTGATTTGCGTGAAGGAATAGTGGAAAATAACTTAGTAAATACCATCCTCAGGACACCCGGTTGATATTCGAAACCCGATCTTCCTTTTATAAGCTGTCTAGTCTATCGCCAGAGTGATGCCTTAGACCATACGACCATCGTAGCATGTAAGAAGTTTGTTAATGATGAGAATGTTTGAGTTGAATAAACCCATTTATCATGGAAATTATATTTTAAAAAATAGCCGCTTAAAACAAAGATTAGATTTTGTTAAGTATTCAACCACAGTTCTACTGAGTAGTATAAATTCTCCATAGTACGCAATCGTCAAAACACTTGTATATTTGAGACACAGTACTATCTTACTTAATCTCTTGCTTTAGTGACAGTATTGGCTAAAAATCGATTATATACTTTAGTCCATGACAAGGATGAGTAGGGTCAATTAGAAATCCACTATTTGAAAACTCCCTTATTGTGTATAACTGGCTTTGCGGACCCTGAATATTGACCTAGAAGTCCGGAGCTTAATTCCCGGTTGGAACTGGATAATTTTTCTCGAAAAGGGAGTAATTCTCAAGGCCACCAGAGTTTGGTTGGTATAATTAGGCGTAGGTTAGGTTCAAGACATCATCCCCTCATCTCATCGGGCCATGTAACGAGCTTCCTTGGGAAGTATGTGTACGAATAGTACATTCTGGCGTTCCCTGGGTAAATATTTCCTCAAATTGAGCTACAATTTGATGTAATCCAGACGCACCATTAATATTATTATTATATTGTGTATGAGCTAGTTCCCCAGTGAATACCGTCGAGATTCAAACCAGTTCTCCCCAAGGTCCAATCCCCTTCATTTTGAGAAACAAAACAACCTGAACAACACGAAGACAACAATTCCAATTCCCAGAGTTTCTATTGTTTTCATCTCATATGTATGTTCTGTTCCCCCCCCCCTTCCACCGTAATAACAGTCCTAGTCTTCGATGACATCAAACTCCCTTCGCACAGCAACAAAAGCCACGAAGATTCCGTGAGCCCATTAAGAATACAAATGGAAGGAAAACGCGGTTGACAAACTCAAACAGTGATCAACTCGGAAACCTTTGAGAGAGAATATCCTATATATCCGCTTATGAACTAATAGGCTTATGAACTAATTACAATAATATGTATAGATGAATTTAGAAGAAGGTCACCCGCTCTTCCATGAACCATAGAGGGAGAATGGAAAAAAAAAATTGAGGGAAAAAACCTTCAGTGCACCCGACCGGTATCGAACCCCAACCTCACTTTCATCTGCAAAAATTCTATTGTGAAAATAACGCCTTACACCACGCAGCCACTGAAGCAGGTTCAGGTAAATAAATTGTGTTTTAGTTTAATCTAATATCTGAACCTGTTTACATGAGGACGAAGACGTAAAACTCATCAACGCTGGGTTTGATGGTGATGGATGAAGAGATATCATTTAACATATTACCCATTTCATTGGCTGAATGGTCTAAGGCAGGGACGGGGAAACTATGGTACAAGGGCCAAATACGACCCACCACTGTGCTCAATTCGACTCGTAGGAGAAATAATTAAAATGTGTTGCGTTGTGAAGCTGGCTTTTAAAGCACAACAAAACTATATTTTTTTTTAAAACCATGCCAAAATAAACATTTTCAAACTTTGTAATTCATCCCCAAAAATGTATGACATTGTTTGCATTGTCATATTTATGAGAACAAGTGTTTTCAACCATAAAATTTGGGAAACGTAATCTTAGAAACCGACTTACTGATGAGCATCTGTCTTCCCCCTTGAGAAACTCCTCCTCACAGTCTAATCTAGATTAGAAAAAATGCTGAAAGCTCATTTACAGTTTCACTCATCTCCAACACCATCATATAGATCTTACGAATGAACTTAAAAATAGACTAAGCCTCTAAGGTATCTAAGATTGATGTTCATGAGCAATGTATCGAAACTTATTCATAATCTATTATATGATTTTATAATGAAGAAAAATTAAATGAATAAAAGTATTTTAGCCCCCAAAATTTATTTATTTTGCTCTTCTAAATTTGTCCTTCCCTGGTCTAAGATGTCACTCTCATATTAGAGTAACTTGCTGAAGACGGAGAGATGTGGGTTCTAATCCCAGCAGGGTTCACTGAGGCTGTTTTTTTCCTAAATGGTTTCCCACTCTTCTTCCACGCAAATGTGGATACATTACCTCCAAAATTCTCCCTTTCCTATACCTACCCATTAGAGTAAATATCATATATGCCTATAACATTGAACCGGTAGTAATTAAGATCCCATATTTTAACAAAGTCTGTAATAACTTTCAGTCTGAATTATTTAGGAATGAACATTTAAGACATATATAAGTTACTAAAACGATTTTTAAATATCAATTCTTATATTCAAGTAATATGTAACTCACTTTATATGATAATATCAATACCTATAAAATAACACAAATAATAAAGTAAAAATCATCAATGTTGACAGCAAAAAAAAATTGTATCGTTAAAAGTTCCTTCCTAACAGATTCCTACTAATGTTTGGCCTTAACGAGCTTTAACCAAATCCTGTACCACCTTTTCAAACTTCCTTGACACCCCATCTTAATATCCGTTCTATAAGCTATTAAAACTTTATTTTAATTAGTAATACAACATTATCTTGGGTGAACTGGTGGTCTAGGGGTAAGGTGTCAGACTTCTGGGCTGGCGGCCGGGGTTCAATCCTCGGTCCCGGCAAAGATTTATCTGATTACCAAACCCTTCCTTCACCTCTGACAAGACATCTTGTGAATGTGAGGAATGCCAGGTCTCCACCGTGGTTCGGATTCCACGTTAAACTGTAGATCCTTCATTTCATCTCACAATCACCCTACCATTACACATTAGCGTAAGAGCGGAGCGTATAACCCGAACGGGTAGTAAGACGCGGTGCTAATAATAATAATAATAATAATAATAATAATAATAATAATAATAATAACATTATCTTGATTTTTAAATATCTAACATCTGAAAATTCTTCCACGCCAAACTATGAGTTGACGTTTCTAAACCATTAGATGAAAGTTTATCCCATAGTGTTAAGTGATAAGTAACGCCAAAATATAAAATTTCTAGAAAATTGATTAATGAATTATTTTAGTTTGTTCTAGATCCCAATAGTGCGCAAACTTTATTAAAACTGAAAGTGTTTTTGCAATACATATTTAATGGGAATGTAAATTCATTACTCAGTTGAAAATTGAAGGATAGTGAAACCTCGAAGAGAAAAAGCCTATCATAAAATAAAATGTTAAAATTAAACTGCCAACCGTATATCTTGGAAGACAACATTAATCTTCATCCAAATCTCAATTTCTCTCTCTCTCTCTCTTCGCCCAGCATGAGATTTGACACTAAAGTGAATCTGATTGAGATTGCCGTGAGCAATAGTGTACCTTCAAGGGATTCCATCAACATTTCCTGGGAGTAATTTAGTGTGAAACAACTCCTGTGTACGTTAGGACGCAATTTTGTATCACGTATAAACGGAATTGATAGTGATCGACGAATGGAGAACGTTAAGGGGGGAGTGTAAGAGACGTGAGTAAAGGTGAGTTTTTTTTTTTTTTTTTTGCAGTTTTTAAAGTTATTTTTTGTTGCCATATTAAACATATTTTTCTCCATTTGGAAATAAAAAGTTTTATTTTCTTCACATGATGATATCAGTTTTTGAATATCTGTCATGAACATAGAGGCATTAGATGAGAGATTTTTTTTTTATGAAGAGACAACGTTTTCATTAAATAATAGAACACCCTTAACCAATATTCAAAATATTCTGTTGAAAGAAAATGAATTTCTATGTTTTTACTGGAACAATATTTGATTTATTTAAAAAAAGAGTTGTGCTTTAAATAGCTGCGAAAACACTGCCCTTTTCTCGCGTTCCCTGAAGCCCCTCCTTAAGAGCCCGTCTAAGCCCACCTGAGTAAAAACACTCGAATCAGAAGTTATAAAATGGGAGCCCAATGGAATAAAATTAAATAATGATTTCGATCAATTCATGGCTGCTAATCGATCTTTTGTTCTTATAACAAACAAGCTTAGTACCCCTTAATGCACTATGGAATTCAATAGTTAATATTTTACTAAGACATATTTATGATTTAATTGTTGTATACGGTGACCTGGTGGTCTAGGGGTAAAGTGTCTGAACTTCTTTGCTGGGGTCCGTAGTTCAATCCTCGGTCCCGGCACAGATTTAACTGATTGCCAAACCCTTCCTTCACCTCTGACAAGACGTGTATTAATCACAGCATGTGAATGTGAGGAATGCCAGGCCTCCACCGTGGTTCGGATTCCACGTTAAACTGTAGGTCCTCCATTTCATCTCACAATCACCCTACCATTACACATTAGGGTAAGTGCGTATAACCCGAGCGGGTAGTAAGACGTTGTGCTAATAATAATAATAATAATAATAATAATAATATATGCTTACCCTATATTACCCTATATCCTATGGCACGAAAGTTCATTACCACGCTTATCACAATTATCCCTATATTGAGTTAGTCCTATCTAGAATAGGGTGTAATGAGGTGGACTGGATAGAACTAACTCAAGATAGGGTCAGGTTGTAATGAGATCTACTCAAGAGAACTAGTTCAAGATAAGCTTGCCTTGTTTACAATGATATAACCATATTGGAATACATTCAAATTGTAAACGTGGAATAGAATATTTCCTTAGAAATGTAGTTTTAGACAAAGAAATTAATATATACATACATATATATATCAAAATAATTGTGCACCTTTGATATAGCCAAGCTTCCATAAATTAAACCTTGATCGAGACTTAATACAGTAAATTTAGTACTGAACGACACGAAGATAATATTATATTCTTGCATAACGTTTATGTATTTTGTTGCTTTCAGGGAACCTAGGTCACAACCCATCGATTGGTAGATAGACGCAGTTCGCCAATGAACTAAAGCCCTACTTCTTTTGTTCTCAAAACAATTTATGGTTACAAAGAAAGTGAAAATGTGTATTTTCTAGGACATATCATAAACCAAAAGAGGGAGATAAAATAGCCTATAAGGAACTTGTATTGAAAGTTGAATAGCACCACTTTGTAGACACAAACAACATCCGGTAGTAACAAATGAAAAATATATTGAATAGGAGTAGAGGCTTTACGATCAAATAAAAAAAGGGAAGAAAAATGTGGAGGAATAGAACAAAAATGAGAGGAAATCTAAAAAGTAAATATTTATAAAGTAATGGGAAAATGTTTGTAGTAAAAAAAAAAGCACAAAAATGGACACAAGTGCGGGAAATAGCCGCTACGGACCTTTTTTGAAAGTTTTTTTTACATTTTTTTATACAACTTATATTTCCAATTATTTTATTTACAATAAGCTAAGAAGGAGAGTTTTTTTTTTTTAATTTCACGTTGCGTGATAAATTTAACAAAAATATACCATCCAATAAATTTTACACTTTACTGAATCATTTCAATTTTGTCCGAAAGGAAGTCTGAAATATGTGCGATATTTTTTAGGCATTCAAAGTGAAGGATAGTGTGCGCTGGGGCTCAAAACGTATAAAATTCTGATGGAATCGGCTTTCACAGAAAGCCGATTGAACGGAGCACATTCTAAATCAAACCAATGAAGCTTGTTATTGTGTCAATAGAGTGTATTAAATCGCTGGGAGCAATACATTCCTCTCGCTTCCTTTTGCCTTTATCTGTAAGAGACCTAGGAAATAAGTGGTTTAACCAACTATATATATATATTCATAGTTTGGAAAATAGTGGTAATAAACAGTCTAATTTTCTCAGGCATAGCTTTTTATAAAATACAAACACATATTTCTTACAGTCAACATTTATAACATTTTGTTCTATTACTAGGGTTCTTATATAGGTATTCATAATTTGTATCAAATAATAAATAAATAATTTATTTCTAATTTTAAGAGCAAGCTATATACCTTGATTTTTTTTACGAATGTATATTTATAGTGCCTTTTAGAAAGTACTAATATATTTTTAGATCAAAATTGATAAGATTATATTATATAATTGTTATTTAATACATATTTTAATCTATCATAAGTGACAGGTACGGATCATGACTTGACGTATGAATATGTGAAAGTAGATCTTACTTTTATAGCTTTAAAATAAGACCCATCCTGTGAAAAATTGACTCTAAATATCCCACAGAGAGAAATATACACATGTAAATTGTTTTATAACTGTTCATGGAAACTTATTTGGCAGAATAAACTAACATGTTATCATATTGTTTAGCAAATAATATTTTTAACAATTAATGCATTTTAATTTTGACTGTTAATAACGAAGTTCTCACTATCTGTAAGTTTAATATTATACAATTCACGTGTTAAAATAAATGGCGCTAAACAATTTTACACTCCGTTTACCCTGAAAGGTAGCAAACTTACTTTGAACTTTTCCACTATGGCGTAGATTATAATATAGAATCATAGTGTAATCAGTCAAGGAGAGAAGATTAACTTTAAAGGTAAATGGAGTGTAAATACTTTATCATATGGTAAACTTGCTGGTGTACCCGTTATTCGCACGGGGAATCTATAAAGTAACTTTGTTTTTTAGTATAATAAAATTAAACCACAGGGAATAGTAATATAAAATATTAAATTATGTTTAAATATTAATCCTTTGTTGTTTTAAATTGTGATATAAAATTTGAAAGTAGTTTGGCTAATATTACATAGTATCAAAATAGAGGTATAATCTTAACATGTTTTAGAAGTGGATATTTCTCTAATAACACACAATATTGTAATTCTTACCTGTTGGTGATAGTAAAAATAAGAATGACACAACATAAATAGTTTTAATTACATTTTTGTTTAAGAGTTCTAGTTAAATTCAATCAAAACCATTTTAGCATTTATTTACTACGTTTACCTTCTTTACCTTTTTACTCCGTTTAAACTTTCTATCAATTCTACCATTTTTGCCATTTATATACTTTATACACCTTTTTGTTCTCTTTACACTTACACAATACCTTTTTTGCCCTTTGTTATCCTGTTCCCTTTTTAATCTTTTTATACTTTTTTAATCCATTTCAAAAGTTTTTAACTCTTGTTACCCCTTTTTACACTTTATAAACCTTCTACCCTTTTAACCGATTTTACTCTATCTATCTTATTTTGAACTTTAATGCTTTTTGATATTTTTGTCATATTAATTTATGTACCCTTTTTTACCTTTGTAAACTTATTTAATTTTTACCATTTTATCCCATTCTAGCATTTTACATTTTTACTCTTTTTACCCTCTTTATTATTTTGCCATTTTTGCCCATTTTTTACAATTTTTATTTCTTTTCACAATTTTAACTTATATACACTTTTTATTTGTATCAAATTGATTTTTGCTTTTTTACATTTTTAATCTTTTTTTCCTGCTTTTGCCTTTTTGAGATTTTTTTCTCTTTAGATTTTACTGTTCCCTTTGATTAGATTTACTATTACCTTTTTTACCATTTTGTCTCTTTTTACTCTTTAATGAAATTTTTACATCTTTTTAGATTAATGACACGGCTAAGCCCAAGATAAATATTTTGGGGTAAATAAATTAAAAAGGTTTGAGAATGTATAAAGGGCATGCAGGGTAAATAGAGTAGAAGTGGAAATCTAATCAAATTAAAAAAAAAACAGGTAAAAAGTGTAAGTAAAATGTTTAAAATGTGTAAAATAAATTACAATATTAAAAAGGCTAAAAAGAGAAAAAGAGTAGATAAAGTAGAAATTTTAAAATTCCTGCTTTGAGGTGTACATTTTCTGCTCATTAAAGACAAATTATTCATTTTATTAATATTTATAAGATAATATCCAGCCTTCTTTTTCTGAAAGTCCTATTTTAGAATTTGAAATTGTCGGACCTTTTTGGCTATTTAAGGGAGATTATTAATCTCCCTGCCAAGTTTAAGTTGTATACTACATTTTATGTTTTTTTTTTCTATTTGTTTTGAAAGTTTTCAACACACACTCCCTTATTTCATCAACTCCAACTTGGAAATCTAAGGTGTTAAAACCGGTTTGATTATTTTAAATGGTACCTCTACCTTTCTGCCAAATTTAAATATCTTCCTTCCCCAATAATAAATAAAATCTTGATTTATCCTCGAGGAAGGGCTGGCGCAAAGTTTTCATGCACCCAAGGCAAGACTTAAAATTATCGCCGCAGTTGTATAACATACCACACCCAATGTGTGACGCAAAATAATAATAAGTATCGCGAAAAAAACTAAGTTAATATATGAGATAAATAATAATAATAAAAAAAAAATAGTGACCCCATAATTTCCCCCTTAATCAATGTGTCCAAAAATGCGTGTGCAGGGTGTGACTGATGGGGGTGCCACCTGGAAGAAGAAGGGGGAGGGATCCGTGCTCCCCCACCCCTCTGAATATCTGCTTGATTTTATTTTAGTTACGTAATAAAGGATTAATGTTTGATTTTACAAAAATATTCTTTGAAATATAAACATTATAAATTACGTCATCCATCAGATGCCCTATTAACTGGATCTCAACCTTAAATTAACCCTTAGACTATCCATCGACGTGGCTTCTAAAAACAAAATATGAGGCACTTCGTTCTTTTGTTAATCAATTTTTTTTCTGGCTAATAAATATGCCTTAGCAACCACACTGCTTACGCCTATAAAAAAAAAATTCCTTCACTCTTTCCTTTTCTCTTAATATAATATCTTTTGGATGCTTTTAATTATTATTATTATTATTATTATTAGCACCGCGTCTTACTACCCGTTCGGGTTATACGCACTTACGCTAATGTGTAATGGTAGGGTGATTGTGAGATGAAATGAAGGACCTACAGTTTAACGTGGAATCCGAACCACGGTGGAGGCCTGGCATTCCCCACATTCACAAGATGTCTTGTCAGAGGTGAAGGAAGGGTTTGGTAATCAGATAAATCTTTGCCGGGACCGAGGATTGAACCCCGGCCGCCAGCACAGAAGTCTGACACCTTACCCCTAGACCAACAGGCCACCTGCTTTTAATTAAATATAAAAGTGATTCGCTGAAAAAGTGACCCAGAATGTCATAGACAATAAAAAAAGATTATGTTGTTAATCACTATTTACATATATATATATTTTCTTAGTATTAAATAAATATTTATTTGGGATTTTTCTTTATTTGTAAATAATTATAAGGTTGTATAGTTTAAAAGTTTTTTTAAAGATTAAAAACATATATTTTGTTATAATGCACCCCTAGGATCTTTTCGCCATGTTGGATGGCCCTGGGTAGTCCATATAATATGTAAGCTATGAAAACGTTCAGAAGTTAGCCATGTTAAAATAGAGGGTCATCCTTAGCTTCCCTCAAATCTATGAAGCCCTCTCATTGTACACCGGTGCTCGTTGACCCTTGAAATAAAGGTCAAGTTAGGTCACGTTTCTCTCAACCCTTTCATTTCCTGAGTACCCCTATTCAACCTTCCGAACCACCTTACTCCCCAAAGTGACACGGTAACTAGTGAAAGGTCAGGGTAGAGGTCACAAAACCTTATCCTTCCTAGCCACATTCTAACACCAAACAACACTTTATAAAGTTTTCGTAAAATTTAACGCATTTACTAATAATTAGTATTTTTAAAAGTGAAATCCCGCCTACAGTTCTTACTATATTTTGACATTCAAGTTTGGTAGATGCTTCCAAATTTTGAATACTAATCTGAATCTTGCTAGGATTCGTATTTTATCTGAGATTCCAAATTTTAAATATTCAAATATTATTCAAAATTTAAAATCTACATATTTCCAAGATTCGGATTCGATTAAATTTTGTACCAAACTCGAATCTATTTTTTTTTTTTTTAGATTGTCATCATTTTTTGAATAAGCTCAAATTGAAGTCATTCATTTACTTGACCATATAAACTTGAGAATCTCGTAAACTATTAAAAATCAGTCCAATACAACTTATTAACGTCCTTATTTTTTTATTCACTAAATTTAAAATAATATATATTTTAGTATTTTCTGATATTTGATTTGGACTTTATAACATTTGATTAACGATTATTTTATTTTGATTAAGCTCAAATTAGTTTATGCCAATATTCAAATTCGATTCAAAATTGAAAATCTTATATTCGCACAGGCTTAAAAAAAATTCAAAATAAATGTATCTTTATCACTGTTCTCTATGGCTGAGTGGATAACAGTGGCGTGGAGCTTTGCGATTGAGACATCTCTTACACTTGTATCATGAAATAGCCTAAGAGGCCTTATTTTTTTAACACTTGCCCCCAGACTATTCTTGTACAGTAGGATTCTAGTAGGAATTATCTTTTAGAATTATTATTATTACTATTATTATTATTATTATTTTTATCATCATGTCTTACTACCCATTCGGGTTATACGCACTTACGCTAATGTGTAATGGTAGGGTGATTGTGAGATGAAATAGAGGACCTACAGTTTAACGTGGAATCCGAACCATGGTGGAGGCCTGGCATTCCTTACATTCACAAGTTGTGATTAATACAAGTCTTGTCAGAGGTGAAGGAAAAGTTTGGTAATCAGATAAATCTGTGCCAGGACCGAGGATTGAGCCCCGGACCTCCAGCACAGAAGACTTACATCTTGCCCCTAGACCACCAGATCACCTAGCTTTTAGAAAAATGCATACACATATTTTTTTTCGCAAACAATCTTAGTAATATTTTATTCTATTGATGATATTATTTCATTTATATTGATATTATATATCAACAATGATAGTTGCAAATGAGTTGGCTTTAGGTCAAACATATCTCAGCCATTTGTGTGGTTAGTGTCACCCACCCACTCAAAATGGGAGAAATAATAATATGTACTAGGAAAGTCTTGACGTGGGGTAGTTTCTCGTTATTTTCCACACATGAGCGAGTGAGAAAAAGAATACATACTTTAGGCAGGAGAAAATCAACATTTGGCCTAATACCTTTCAGGAATATTTTGCATACCACAATCAACATGAGACCAACGCCTTTATTTCCCATCCAAACGCAGTAATGCTATCACCCAGTAAAAATTTTTTTTTGACCTAAGCAGGGTTTGAACCTGAGACAAGAGCTTTACCCCATGATTATCAAGGTCATCGTAAGAGTATGTACGAAAATGTTATTAATAACGTTTATAAATGTACAGATAAAACGCTTCGGTGGTAAAATGGCCTAAGGCGTCACTCTCGCAATATACTGGACTCCCAAAGAAGGGGAGAATGGGCTTCGAATCCCAGTTGAGTGTTCAGAGGGTGTTTTTTCCCTAAATGTGGTTCCATGCGCACTCCACGCGAATTCGGGTACACTTACTCTAAATTCAACCTTACACATTTATAGCCTATTAGAGTAATTAGTGCATATGTATATAACCCGAACTGGCAGTAAGATGTGGTGCTAAAAGAGACTGTAGACTAGAGTTCCGACCGGATCCAAATTATCACAAATAAATAATTACACTTCACAAGCATGACAGAAGAATCCTATATATAAATATATTTCTTCCATTTATATTATAGAACCAATTTTATAAACGGAAAACACTTGAGTTGGTCATGTATAAAACATTCAGTTAATAATCAATATGATGGGTAGACTCCCAAATATTGAAAATAAAATATAATAACATTTTCTGAGATGTAAAAATTTGTGAAAAGGTAATAAATCAACAAAACTGTTCAAATTAATTAAAATAAAATAATTTACTGCATATTATTATTATCATCCCCTTTAAAGTTAAAACACCACTGATAAATGGTAGCTTTAATTTTATATAAATATCTGTTTGAAAACGCATATAAAACCCAAAACCCCCCTTTTTTTTTAATTAAAATCAACAAAGCATTTTTAAAACGAGTTTCGTAAAATAAAACTGGTAACATTAATTATGGTAATGCATATCTTAGGACTTGTCACTTCAACTAAAACAAGAAAAGAAAAATGTTGTGGCAAAGTATTTTAAGTTATAAAAAACGGAATGTAACATTCATAAATTAATCTCTCATGAAATGAGAACCAGTGCTAGGGCCCGCTAAAACTTTTATAATTTAAAAAGTATACGAAATTTTATACAAAAAATGTTTTTTAATATAATGAGTAAACATTTACATACCTTCCATTTTAGATTTCATTCCTCTTTTCAAACGTAACTTATCTCTTCACGAAATGTGTTTCCACGCTACCATAAGAAATGTGTTCATCCTTTTTAGTATGTTCATAAAAAAAAGGGGGTGGAAGTCAATATAATGTAAACACACTTTTTCTTAAATCTGAGCAAACTTTGATACAAGAGATTGTTCAGAGCTCGACATCACAAAATAAATTTACTTCATCGTTTACTTTATAGATTATAAAACATTGCATTTCACTTTATTTAAAAATATACAAAAATAACACAACACAATCATTTCAATATATTAACTTTTTTTATAATTCAAAGCAACGTTATCAACATATTCTCAAAATTAAATGTCTAATCAAAGTTCACACTAATATCAGCGTTAAGTTAATCATTTATAGGGGACAGTTTTGAGAGCATTTTTGAATAAATAGAGTATTTCACATAATATTATAATGCATATAAGCCAAAGGATTGTTAAAATATAGCTAGTGTTTTCCCTGAAATCATTTTATGAATATAAATTTATAGATAAAAAAAATCTTTGATCTTCCTTATTGATAATTAATATGATTTAGATGCCAACGATTTATTTTATATATATATATCTATTTATAGATAATTGGATATGATTTAAATGCCTATTATTTATTTTTTAATAGATGATTATAGTCTCATGAAAAAGATATATGAAAGGAAAAAATTCCCCCCATATTTTTAAGAGAATTTGCGAAAGAGGATTACGTGAAACACGTTTCCTAGGATTGAATATTAAAATTAATGGTAGGGAACTCAACACGAACTTTCTCGCTCTATTTTTTAGAAAAGGGGATATTTACTCAAAATTCATAATATAATAATATGCACTAGCAAACCCAAGAACAAATTGCGCTAGACATACGCAAAACCTTTTTATTCGTGGTTTTGAATTTCAAAATTTTATTTTTAAAGAATTAACGTCTTAATTTGTATATTTGGATCAATACAAAATATTGATATTGGGTCCCTAAGAGTCAACACCTCGTATTAAAATTTTGACTTCCGGTTAAAATTCTCGTCATTTTACTAGGGGATATCTTATGGTTATTGCTTTGCTATTAAATTTCTCTTTTGTGAAACATACACTTTTTGAGAGACTTACTCATTTCTTACTCTATTGCATTAGAGAATTATTGCGTTAAGACCTAAGTAGTATCTCTTTACAAGTAAAGCTCACAAAATTGTATTAATATATTTGCCAATATCTCAGAAACTGTTGGTTTTATAAATATATATTACATCTAATAGTTTATTTTATTTTTAATAATACTACAATTTTGCAATGATAAGTTATTTAGTATTTCAAATAGTTGCGGAGATACGGAAATTTCCGCTTCTGTAAAGTACCCTAAAAGTTATTTTCATCGGTGAAAGAAAATAGCCAGTATATTTATAATCTTAATCAACGTCTAAATACAAATTTTAATCAAAACCGTTTGAGCCGATTTTGAGAAAATCAATTGTTTCTCTTTTCACTTTTTACTAAACTACTTTTATTTTTGGGGTTAAAAAGACACGCAGATGGCATTGCAAAAACCACTTTTTAGTGTTCAGGCTACAGCTATAGCTAGATATGAAAAACATAGACTTACTAATGCTAACTAATTAGCTAATTAGTTAACTGACTAACCGAGATAGCTAATTTTTCGGGAAAATTACTTAAAGTGTACCTTACATAAGTGTTTATAACATTTTGATCATATCTCCACAACTCCTTAAGATACGAAATAGCCTATCATTGCAAATATGTAGGGTTATTAAAAATTAAAAACACTTTTATTTGAAAGCTATTGTTTCCAAACTTAAAAAAATATATTTTTTAAACCGAGGTCTGGAAAATGGAAATACAAAAGTTTACTCAACTAGTTTGGTCCCTGTAACAGTGTAACATTGTATATTATTATTATTATTATTATTGAGAGAAATGGGATGTTCTCTTCTTTCTATTATGTTTGTGTAGTGTTTATTCTTTCACTTCACTTATCTTTTTCTTAGGCAATAGATTGTGATGTATATGGGATGCAATTGCTTTTACAATCAATTTTTTGCTATATTTAAATGTGCTGGTTAATAATAATTATAATAATACTTAGCACCACGTCTTACTACCCGTTAGGGCTATACGCTTAAATACTAATTACTCTAATGAGTAAGGAATTGAGAAGGTTGAATATAGAGGAAGTGAGCCCACATTTGCGTGGAGGGAGAGTGGAAAACCCTTTAGGGAAAGCCCCCCCTTAGTTCCCACATACAAGATTCGAAACTCAATCTCCCCGTAATCGGCAACCTAGTTCAACACGAAACCAGCGCGTTAGTTAACTACATCACCGAGGACCTGGTGGTCTAGGGGTAAGGTGTCAGACTTCTATGCTGGCGGCCGGGGTTCAATCCTCGGTCCCGGTACAGATTTATCTGATTACTAGGTCTCCACCGTGGTTCGGATTCCACGTTAAACTGTAGGTCCTCCATTTAATCTCACAATCACCCTACCATTACACATTAGCGTAAGAGCATATAACCCGAACGGGTAGTAAGACGTGGTGCTAATAATAATAATACATCACCGAGGCAGGTTGCTGGTTATTGTTTTGTTTCATATGTTAACTTTATTTATTGTCATAATTGTTTTGGAACTCTTTCCTTTTTTTATTTTCACATTAATTTGTAAATAGTTTTCCTACAATGGAGTATAGAAGCTACTTTATCTCCCAGTGAATACATTGAAAGTAACACCTTCAGTGAAAAAAAGAACAGTACATTGATATTTGTCATGTTCAAATCAAGAACTTAGATAATCTTTTCAATATTAATTCGAATCACGTGGTATTTTGTCCAGTTCATAATTTGTTGCTTCAGACAGCCCACAGAGTCAATAAGAATTTTCGCCGTTGACTTTTCAAAATTCATTGTTACATAACATTGCTGTCGAAATATTATTTAATTTAAAAAATTATACCACGTGGGAAAAAGTTTAATTTGATGTTCACTTTTTCATGTCGGCTTGCCATCTTGATCGTGTTTGCGTGTTACCCAGTGGCACATGTGCCATAGATTCGCCATCTCTACCTTAGACCATGCGTTCATCGAAATGTGTCAGATATTCAATAACTTTTGAGGCTAGAACGTATAGAAAATTAAATTAAGCGTGTATACTGAAGCATACTTTTTTTTTACAAAAACATTTTTTTTATTAAAAAAAACTTTGAAAATCTTAATAATAATAGTAATATTAATATTAATAATAATACTTAGCACCACGTCTTATATTACCCATTTCGGTTATACGCTTAGGTACTAATTACGCTAATGGGCTAGGAACTGGGAGGGTTGAATAGAGTGGAAGTGAACCTACATTTGCGTGGAATAAGAGCGGAAAACCATAGGGAAACCCCCCCCCCCAAGTTCACCTGAGCGAGATTCGAACCTTGATTTCCCTGTCCTCGGCAGTATAGCTTAGCACGAATCTATCACGTTAGTTAACTAAGTCATCGAGGCGGGTTTGAAAATACTGAACTTAACACGCGTTCCCGTATCATGCCAGATCGTAACTGACCGGCACAGGCTCAGTGCACACAAAGCAACATATTGTAGTCCTCAATGTCGTAGTTAATAAAATACAACAGGGGAGCGTTCGCCAGCAAGAGGTCTCTCCTTACAACCTTGAAGAAGGCCCCATTTCTTCTTCTAGTATGGCTTCTTTTATCTCCAAGCGTCCCTGCCTTCTTCTACACGTGCCCCCTAATGTCCTCTTGGTAGAAATAGTGCACTATTCACTCACTCCCTCTCCGTCATCCCCTTCATGGCAAGGAAACCTCCCTCAGCGGGTGGGGTGTAACTAGATGCCACTTTGAAGGTCTCCCTACAAGAGATCTTATTTCCTTCACTTCCGCCGACATGACCTTCTTTCTATTTCACGAGAGACGCTACGCGTTGAATAGAGAACATAGCCATAGCATTCCCTAGGTCTTAATTATATGGGGGAGGAAATAGGAAAAAAAAAAATTCCCCTTAATCTAGAAAATAATTATTTTATACCAAAAGAATAGTGCAAATAATATAATAACATAATAAACTATATAAGTATGTAATTTCAACACGTTATCCCATTCGGTAGCCTGTCATCCTACTGAGTTAAGGGTCCCGGGTTTTAATCCCAGCATGACCGAAAAATCTATCAGTGGTGAAATGTAGTGATGAATTAACGGGCGGGGACTGGATGTTGTGCCTGTCATAGTCTTAAGTTAGATTTTAAGGCATATGAAGCTAAGACAGGCCTAGAAAGCCGGTAGTGGAAAAATATGGCTTGAATAAAAAAAGTGACCCAGACCATAGGCTGGAAAAAGTAATGGATGTAAGTAAATAAAAATAAAAGCTATCATAATCATTTAAACATTTCCCCAAAAGTGGATTCTTAATTTTATGAATAAAACAACCATTTACTGTTTCTTTTTTGGTACTAAGATAATCCCGTTTGAACAAATTATTGGGTGTNGGGGTGAATAGGATGGGGGAATAAATATCTCGTCCTCCCTTGCTGCTCTAATACTAACGACACGTCCGTCAGCATTGCGTTTACATTTTACTCTGCTTTCCATCTGGACTCTTTGTTTTTACAAATAATTGAGCAATATTTTATCTTCTGAAATATTATATTAGTGCATTCATTAAATTAATAAGATTTAAATGTTTGTATGAATTTGTCCAGCACGAGTATTAAATGGCAGGTTCTTCTAGTCAGGACTACCTGTGACGATTAGCCTAAAGTTTGGGTATTGACCTGGTGTATTGACCTTGTGTATTGAGTCTTTTTTACTAAATTAGTTTACACGTCCTTCTCCAAAAGTTCAGGTACATTTTCTTCTAATTCTACTTGCCTCAACCCTAACTTTCACAAGGTGTTCAGTGAGGTGGAAAGTCAGGGAAAAGCTATGGACAATTCGGGGAATGTTATATTTTTTAAATGTTCACATATTCACTAAAAAAAATTACGCAACTTTTATTTACAATAGTTAAAACCCATAACTCTATTTTAGCACAGTGGTCCCTGTTGAGTATGCTCATCTCAACTGTCAAAGTCAACATATGAGTTCAGTTGTCCTCTTTAAAACCCTCTAACTCACGTATTTACCCAAAGTTGAGTCGTGGTCATGCACATGTGTAAGAATGCGATTACGTTATAGGAAGAAGAAACTAATAAAGAATCTCATAGCAATTTTAAACTGTTCTTGTGTAAGGCTATCATTTAATGTCACAATTATAATCTCACTTAAATTTAGGTTAGATCGTACCATCCAATAGCCCTTTTAACACCTGCATAGAGTTACGCAATTTCACAATGTGTATGTTTCTAAAAATATAATTGCGTTACATTTTAATCTTAATAAAATAATGTTTGAATATACAGTGGCTAAAAAAAAATACAAATTTTAAAATATGGTTTGGCTTGACAATCTGTTTTAATGGGATTAAAATATTCATAGCCTGAATGGGTATTAAGAAGCAGTAACAAAATAATGGGGAGGGGGAGTTGCTTTGTGAAAGCAGTTTATTGACACTATGAAGTAATTTTTATATTTTACCTAGTAAACTCATCTCTTATATGAACTGTTTTAAAAAAAATGCCTGCTTCATAATGATGTTTATCACTCGGGACTGCACGTATAGTTCTCCATGTTATATGACTCAGAGGTGACCTGGTGGTCAAGGGGTAAGGTGTCAGACTTCTGTGCTGGCGGCCGGGGTTCAATCCTCGGTCCCGGCACAAATTTATCTGATTTACAAACCCCTCCTTCACCTCTGACAAGACATCTTGTGAATGTGGGGAATGCCAGGCCTCCACCGTGGTTCGGATTCCACGTTAAACTGTAGGTCCTTCATTTCATCTCACAATCACCCTACCATTACACATTAGCGTAAGTGCGTATAACCCGAACGGGTAGTAAGACGCGGTGCTAATAATAATATATGACTCAGACTCTCCCATTGATCGCAGCCATTTTAACCTAGAGGCTTTGAGTTTGGTGTATACCTTGTTTGTGGCCTTGGCACATCCAGCCGGAATTCGTACCCCAGACTTTAGCCCGTCGAATACGGTACAGGATTCATTGCTACAGTAGCCCCATGTCTTCTTTGGTGTTGACTGACAGATTGAAAAAGTTACCAGACCAAATTACGTATCCCTACGCCAAACCAGATGATCTGCACAAACATGTGTTTAGCAGCTGTCACTTTTGATATTAAAAATTTAGGTATATACCTAAATGTTGACTGTCAGAAATCAGCTGAGAGCTGTCAGTCAGCACCAAAGAAGCCACGGGACTACTGTAGATCGCATGCTCGGTGGTGTGCAGAGCACGCTGCTGGAAAATGACGTCACTGATGGCTCGGTTGCTGGTTTCCCCTGATAGGTTACGTGCTATTTTTCGTGCTTGATTCTCTGCTGACTCAGGAGGTGAGCCAATTAGAAAGCAGCCTTCACTCACGTGACCAGGCACGACGATTGTCACTGTTTACGTGCAATCATTGATTAGAGGTGGTTACGTCTATGTTCTCCCTGTGAACACGGGCTATATTCTTTTTGTAACAAATTGTGTTATAAGAATAGGAACCAAAGTTGCTTCAAAGTGGAGCTATGAATAAATAATTAGCGTAGTCGACGTAAGTAAAGATGATCCCTGTTTTTACGCCGTGGGCACCCCCAATTACCCCAGTAAAAATTTAAGAGCTCAATCATTAAAATGGATTGGGTAGAGGAATAATAAAAATAATATCAATAATAATATTATAATGTTAAATGTTATTATTATCATCACCGCGTCTTACTACCCGCTCGAGTTGTACGCACATACGCTAATGTGTAATGGTAGGGTGATTGTGAGATTAAATGGAGGACCTACAATTTAACGTGGAAATCCGAACCACGGTGGAGGCCTGGTATTCCACACAATCACAAGCTGTGATTAATACACTTCCTGTCAGAGGTGAAAGAAGGATTTGTAAATCAGCCAAATATGTACAGAAACTGAGGGTTGAACCCTGGACCCCTAGCACAGGAGTTCGACTCCTTACTCCTGGACCACCAGGTCACCTACTATTCAATAAAAGTAAGATGATAAATTTGCAGGGAAGAATGGATGGATGAAGAGGTTTGATATACTCAGAAACAGTGTGCTAATAAATCATATTAGAGTGGCTTATTACGGGTTCCTGAGGTTTAATGTATACCCTGAGAGATTATAAAAGAAATTCATACATAACAGACGCAGATTAGATGTAGTGAGATGAGATATTTCTGTATGTTTTGTACTTACCCGCAAATCTATTAATTTCTCATTTTCAAGATGGTTGAGTCATACCTGTAACAAAAGAATTTTGTAGTGATAATTATTGTAACAATTTATAGTTGATTATAATTAACTAAAACTAGATGTAGATAGGTAAGGGGTGACCAATTGTCTGTATAAATTTTCGTTTAATAGTTCAGTCATTTTAACTTATGGTTAATTTAAAGGTTTAAAAAAGGAAAGGTGAGAGGATATTTTCAAGGAAGTTTCTTCGTTGTAGTTTATATAGGGTGTAATCCAAGCTCTAAAAATAGAGGGATTCAATACATAAAAATAAACAAAACCTACAGTTAAAGAAAAATAAAATAAAATAAAGAGGAGCGCGTAGAGTGAATATCCTAAAATTGTGAGTTATAAAGTGCTGGACACTTAAAATGTCCCCAGCGTATGCAGCTCACTCTTTTAAGTAGCGGGAAACTACGGCCCACCTTCACAGGTTGCATAACATAATAAAATATAAAAAAGGTCCAAGGCTAATAAAGGAGTTTTGGACATTGCGCTTTTTTAGACATAGGGATAATATGGCGTAACTATGCTATAGAATAATTTCAAGTTTTAAAATATTTTAGATTTCATTTATGCCAAACTTTATTAAATAACAAGCATATGATTTGAAGAGCATTCAATAGTTCTTTGTATATATAATAGTCGTGAGTTACCAAGCATTATGAACATAAATAAATACTATCCAATAAAAACATTGTTCCATAAACATTTACTCTTTTCCTTCTAATCATTACGTTATTTATTACTATGTACCCTGAAAATATTACGTACATATAAATATTAACGCATAACCTTAATAGACTTGAATATGCTCATACTTAATATAGTAGATGATCTCTCCTAACTAACACATTTTTTTACCTGTTGCAAAAAGGCAAAATGTTAATAAATGTTTTAGTTCCATCAAATATATCTATTGTCACTACCATTTAATATGTAAACTAATAACCTAATTGCAGAACTCAAAATAACCTTCGAATATGTCATAAACAAGGATAATAGTACAATTATAAATATCGAGGATATTTCCTAACTTTTCTCCTTTTTAAGATTTCGTTACTTTTTGATACAAAAGATATTAACCGTTAAGTATAAAGTTCGCGCATAATGCCTAATATCAATCACAGAAAATTACTGACTCAACAATACTCTCATTTTAAAGTAAATCAAAGACGAAGGTTTATGAAAGTAATTTATAATTAAATTTGATAGAAAAAGACCAAAACAGAATTTTTAATAGTTCCAATAATTTACATTTAAGCCGAAATTGAATTTATCCTTACATTATCTTAATATGTCCGTTACGCCGACGCTTAGTCCTACATGGTCCCAGCCACGTCCAAGAGTGACGTCTTCCTCGACGGATGGTCTTTTATATGGCCCACACTCGTCGAACAGGAGAGGCACAGGGGCAGGGAGCGCGCGCGTGGCAGAAGAACATTCTATATTATTCTGGCAAAGTCTGGCAGTTACCATCTTCTTCTCGTCTTTTCTTTTCTTTGAAGTTGGGTGGATTGAGCATGGTAGTGGTGGTGGTGGTCTCTAGCGGCGAGATGCGGCACTAGGCTCAGTGTAGGCAGTTGCTCGCGTGTGGTTTATGTGGTCGGATGTTTGTTGTTCTAGGTGCTTAGCCAGGTCGGTGATATTGAGTAAGTGATTTTTATGCTTGACTGGCGCCATTCTGTTTACTTGGAGCAATAATTGCTACAAGGGTTTGGGAAACCGTCCTTGATGAATCATATATGTGAAAATATTCTCGATGCACTCAGTCAATATTAGAAATTTTACTTGTCTATCACAGTGTATCCAGTCTATGGGTGAGAATCCCCTTACCCCATCTCCTAGATATATAGACACAATTCCTCTTACTTATCTTTCTTCTCATACCCATCTTTTATTACCAGGGGTCGGCATCCTTTTAGTAGTGTTGTGCCGAAGTAACATTGCAAAGTCGCTTAGCGTGCCAACTATCCTAAGCCCACCTAAATCATTTATATACTAGTTAACTAATACAACTATAAGCAAACATTTATGTTGATCTTGTTAAATGTAAATGTACCATGTTTATAATTGATTACATTAAATAACTAATGTTTATTTAATATTTAATATAAATCATAATAAATAAAAAAGTTATAAATGTGTTTTGAAAAATTTAAGTTCTGAAGACACTATTTTGAAATGTTGAAACAAAACAATTGTATCATTGTAACATAAAACATGTTATTATTAAAATTATTACTCACATCAATGGTTCTAATTAAAAACAAAGATGTTATATTATTTTTATTCAAATTGCTTAGCATTCCATTGAAAATTGTCCCATGTGCCACTCTTGGTACACGTGCTGTAGGTTGCCGACCCCTACCTTATACTATTGTCGTTACTAGTTCTAGTGTTAACGTACTGGTAGCCAAACAATTCAATTAATACATTAATAAGAGACACGCTTCAGTGATTGCATGAAGGCATCACCCTCATAATAGCTTGGACTTCCAATGACGGGGATATTGACCTTCAAATTACGTATGGCCAAAATGACGAATTTTTAAAAATAGTTTCCACATTTTTATGCATGAAAATAGGGGTATAATTTATTTTAATCCTAACTTATAGGTCGTTACTCCTTTACTGGAATTAAATGTGGATATCCCAGATAATTAGTAGGACATGGTACAAAATAGCCCAACAAATAAATGATTATTTTAAAATTAAATTAGAAAAATAAAATTCTAGATACAAAAATATAATTTAAATTTAATCATTTATTGACTAAGAAGTGAATACTAATTTATACCTCTGTATTGATGAGTATAAACATACAATACGCGTGAAACAACTTTAAAGCACGTGAGTTAAGGGTAGTTACGTTGCAGTTTTTATAGCAAAATATTTTTTCGTTTAAATAAATCAAATAATTATCCATTAGAAACTTTAGATTTAATTTTATTTGCATGTTGATATCTAAAGTTGTAAAATATTTGTCCAAGGTGTCCTGGAATTTGATGACAATTTTTTATATTCCTTTAAAAAGTTTCTCACTAATACCACCATGCTCATGACAGATAATCAGCAACTGTTGATACATACTCAATCTTTGTCATTATTAACGCAAAAATGCATTTCCACGATATAAAAAAGGTCACCACTTATTCTTATCATGAGCTATCTCCATTCGGCCTCCAAGTAGTTGGTGGGACTACCTGTAACAGAGCTCTGATTGGCTGAATTTTATTACGTGACCACGCCCCTCGCTCTCTGATTGGCTGTTGGTTTTCCCCTCCGCTATTCCTCCTGACCCTCTCCCCTCCTCCTGACCACCTTTTCAGTGTTCCAAACTCGTTTGTTTTTTGTTTGTGTTCATTGCTTTTTTATGTGTGCTCAACGGTTACTTATGAGTGAGAATTTATTTTTTATTAATGCTCATTGGTTATTTATTCATCCGTTTTTTTATGTCTGAGTAGTATGTGGACGGAGCATATTGGTTTTTTATTTATTTATTGGCATGTAGTCCATGGCAGCTGGCGCTCCTCCTTCGGCATCACTAGTTAGCGCTGGGAGTATCTTCTCTGGCCGGTCGCTTAGTGAAGAGTGTGACCATCGAGCAGCTGACAGCGTATCACTGCCGTAAGGCCCCTTTCATATTTCCTTCACTCCCCTCCCCCCTTCTTATATCACCACGAAAGAGCTAAGTTACACTGTCTGCTCCCTCTCACAAGACACTGTTGGACTGTCTTTCACTTCACCCCCACCTCCCTCTCACTTTGTCATACCTCTTCTCAGTGGGGGTCGTCAGATGTTGCAACTACAGTAACTTGTTACAAATTTTGAAAGAAGGTGGCAACGACCTTAATAAAGAGTCATGAACCCCCAACGCCGCTTGGTGCAACGCCACTTGGTGCATTGGTTGTGGCCTTCTTAAGGTCACAGCTTCAGGTGTGCTTTCTAAATTCCCACTCTGGGACCAATGATTCGATTTCCCCCGTCAGAAGCCTGACATTTAGACGGCGTGCACACCGGGATTCGAGCCTCGATATCATTAGAACAGCTTATGTCTGTTAGAACGGCCGTACTACATGCACTCCCCAACAGTTTGCCGGTTTACCAGATTTTTATAGACCAAGTAGAATGTGTACCCGCATTTGCTTCAAACGTCGATCACTCTGTCACCGGCCATCTAGTGACGCCTTAGACCATGCGAACATCAATGTAAGTATAAAAAATTATTATAAAATGCACATGAGGTCATTAACCCCGACAACCCTTTCCCGCCAATGGGTTTTCCCGATGACGTCATCGTACTGTCACAACCCTGATGAAACATACTAGCCGCCAGTCTGGCGGCTTGACAAGACAAGTAGAGAAATGAATAGATCACGATTATGTATAATGTCGCAACCTTCCTCTCGACAAAGGGTTTTCCCGGTGTCATTATCGCAATTTCGCAACCCCTCCTACCCACTCTCCCTATGTGGTAATGGGTGTTTTCCCGGTGATTTCGCTACCAGAGAGCATTGACACAGCTCTAATTATGCACAATTAGGGGCTTGGGAAGCCTTGCGGTGATTTATAATCCTCTATTAGGGACAGGTATCCCCCACCACAAAGTCTACTAAAATTGGTTGTTTGGTATCGTCCATTGACATGCACGGATGTAGGTATCCGTCATGGATCGGAGGAGTAAGGTAGAAATTTTCTATTATAAGTTTTAACAAATACTCAGGGTAAGCTAAGTAAATCCATGACAAAGTATTCAATTTAAAAATAAATTTTATAGATTCCTACATCAGCATCGAGCGTATTTAGCGAAGTTTTTCTAATAGACTTTCCACTCCCCCTCCTTGCAAAATGTGGGGACACTTCTTTTAATTTTCGCTTGAGGTTTAAGGGGCTAACTTGTTTTGTGTGAATGATATTTATTATTTCAATAAAATATAGTTTCGAACATTAAATGACATATAAAATTGTATTTAATATTATGAATTTTGTAAAAGTTATATATATTATTTAATAAAAATATAATCGTGCCCATTAAATTTCTTTTCTGTTTAAGTGGCTTATTTGTTTTGTGTAAATGCTATTTATTATGTCAACCAAATATATTTTCGAGCATTAAATGATATTAAAAATTGTATTTAATATTACTTATTAATTTGTGTAAAAGTTATATATATATATAGGCCTAATTTAATCAAAATATAGTTGTGAATAATAAATAATATTTATATTTTACGTAATAAAACTGTTCTTTCTAAAAAATTTACCTTGATGGCGTAGTTGACTGACGCGCTTATTTCGTGTAGTGGCAGACGGTCGAGGACGGGGCAAATCAAGGTTTGAATCTCAACTGGGTAAACTAGGGGTTTTTTCCACTTTTCCTCCGCGCAAAAGCAGGTACACTCCCTCTAAATATATATTCCCAAATATCAATCCGTTAGCGTAATTAGTACTTGATCGTCTACACACGTACATGCTGATAGTAGATATTAAACAAAACAAATGTTGGTAGGCTTTTGTCAGGAGGATGGCCTCACCAGTGCTTGCTCGATATTAGTTTCCAGCTTGGTTCACTACAGTTTAAATTTAAAAAAAATACGTGTTAATAATGATAAATAATATAACGTACTGTTAAATTTGCTATTCAAAATTAAACTCTTATGTTATGTGTTCATTAGTGAATGTAGTCTGGAAAATAATTATTTAATATACAACCGAATATATAAAGGAATAAGAGCATCACAAGTTACCACGTGTTAGCAAAATAAATGGTGACGGGAGGGGATTAGGGTTCGAATCCCTGTCATGCGTATGTACGGATGTCGGTTTCTCCACTAATCCTCCGTGGGTTGTGCCTCGGACGGGTAGTAAGACGCGGTTTAAATATCAATAAGAGTAATTTCTTGGCTATTAGCAGGGAGGTAGGGGGATTGAATCCAGGTCGACCGTATCACTTCTGGTAACCCGCTTGGCCTTTACACAAGTGCAGATACCTTTTATATCGTCCTCAGCCCTGTTATTACTTATAAATTTATGTAGTTATATATAATTTCGTTAACATAATGTTGCGGACATTAAATTCAAGTTACTCAATTCATTATTACTTATGAATTAATATAAGAGTTATATATTATTTCGACAAAATATAGATGAAACCATTAAATGATATTAAAATAAATCTTTTTTCTGATGTTATAAGTGGCTCAAAGAATAAAACAGTTAATTTTAAAAATAGCTAAATCTTTTTTTACATTTTCCTTTGGTAGCAATCTACCGTCATAGTTTATAAATAAAAATGAACGTCTACCTGACTCTCTGTGTGTGTGCATGTGTACTTTCCATCTTACCTTAAACCAAACTTAGTTAATTTACAAAAGCTATCTAAACAGTGAAACTGTTTGTAGAGTTTTCCCGAACAAAATGCTGGTACACATTCTACATGGACGGAAAATCTAGTCGACTAGCAAAACCCCTTCGCAAATGTGGGGTGCACTCGGAAGAAAGTACGACAATTCAAACAGACATTAGCGGTGCTAAAGATATCGAAGTTAGAATCCTTTTGGGCACGCCATCTTAATGTCTTACTCATTTAATTCTGTCGGAGTGAAATAAAATCCCTGCTGGGTAAACTGTTGGTACTTCTCCCTCCGGAACATTTTCTTAATTATCCCTACCTTACTATCATAATTAATACATAGAAGTTTGAAATGAAAAGGGTACATTTAACTCATCTAGTTATGACGTGAGGGGTGGTGAGTTTGAATCTCACTCGGGTAAACTGGGATTTTTTCTACTCTCCCTCACTCCACGTAAACGCTTGGACATTTCTACCTTACTCCTTCAATCCATGACGCATACCTACATCCGCGCATGTCGACGGACGACACCAAACAACCAATTTTAGTAGGCTTTTGTTGTGGGGAATAGCAGCCCCTAACTGAAGATTATAAATCACTGTAAGACTGACTAAGCTACTGATTTTGAATAATTAGTGCTGTGTTAATGCTCTATAGTTGTGACATAATGGGTAAAAATACTATTACCAAATAGGGAGAGGGAGGGTTTGCGACGACGACACCGGGAAAACCCATTGCNCATTGCGGGGGGGGGGGGGTTGGGACATCATTCATATTCGTGATCTGTTCCTGTCTCAACTTGACTTGTAAAGCCACCAAACTGGTGGCAGGTATGGATCATCAGGGTTGCAACAGTACGATTACCTCATCGGGAAAACCTATTGCTGGGGGAGGGTTTCCAGGGTCAATGACGTCATGTGCATTTTATAATCATTTTTGTATACCTGCATCGATGGTCGCATGGTCTAAGGCGTCACTAGATGGCCGGTGACAGAGTAATCGACGTTTGAAGCAAGTGCAGGTACACATTCTATGGGGTCTAGAAAAATCTGGTCAACTGGCAAAATGGTGGGGGTGCGGGTAGTACGGCCGTTCTAACAGACATAAGCTGTGCTAAAGATATCGAGACTCGAATCCCGGTGTTCAAGTCGTCTAAATGTAAGGCTTCTGGCGGAGGGGGGGGGGGGAATCGGAAACAT
>CABFVZ010000268.1:115855-161330 GCA_902151445.1 Timema monikensis | reverse complement strand
AATCGAATCATTGGTCCCAGAGTGGGCATTTAGAAAGCATATATAAGCCTGTGATCTTCAGATGGCCACGATCGATGCACCAAGCAGCCTTAGGGCTGGAGGGGAGAAAGAACATCTGAACCAGTGATTTTCAGAAGGTCACGACCGATGCACCAAGCGGCCTTGGGGGTTCATGACTCTTCAACAAGGTCGTTGCCACCCTCTTTCAAAATTTGTAACAAGTTATTGTATTGCAACATCTGACGGACCCCACTGAGAAGGGGTATGACGAAGTGAGGGTGAGGGAGTATGAGGTGATAGGCAGTTTAACAGTCCCAGCGCTCACTAGCGATGCCAAAGGAGGAGCGCCCGGCGCAGTGGACTACACGCCAATAAATAAATAAAAAAGTTTACGCCCCGTCCCAATCTTACTCAGACATAAAAAACCAATGATCACACATAAAAAACAAATACTCACACATAAATAAACGCTGAGCGCACATAAAAAAGCAATGCACACAAATAAAAAATGAGATTAGAATAAACGAATTTGGAACACTTTAAAGGGGTCAGGAGGAGGGGAGGGGTCAGGAAGAAGGTAGGGGGAGGGAGAAAACCTACAGCCAATTAGAGAGTGAGGGCTGTGGTCACGTGATCAAATTCAGCCAATCAGAGAACTGTTACATGTGGTCCCACCAACTACTACCCCCTCACCGCACCCTTCTACACCAGGTTCATTCTAATGTTACTTTCCTATTTTCTTCTAGACATTCCCAATGGTCTCTTCAGATTGGCTTTGCAAGTCAATACCCTGAACATGGTTATAGAATCTCCCATCTGCACTGCCATATTCTTCTCAATATAATCTACGAGACTTGATTATCCTAACAATGTCTTAAGACGAGTACAGGCTGTGTAAATTACCATTATGTAACCTGATCCACTCACCAGTACCCACATATTCTTTTGGACTAAATCTTTTCCTAAGTGCTTTGATTTTGAACGTCTTTAGTTTTTTATCGGCATATAAAGTAAGAGACCACGTTTAACACTCATAGAGAACAGCCGGTAACATTCTTATTTTGTAAATTATGAATTTTATGTTCTTTGTAAGCCGGGAAAATGCCATCAACTTACTGACCGATAGCAAGCATTCCCAGACTGTATGCTTTTCCTAATTTCCAATATAATATCATCATTGCTAGTTAAAATTATTATTACTAAATTATTAAACTAACAAACTCATTAACCCTGTCAAATTATATGATGTTAGTCGTAATATCTGAATTATAGTCCCCAATATGTGTTATCTGTGTGATCATATAGGGCCTACTTAGTCTTTTCAGTGTTTCCTTTTAAACCTAGTACTTCATTAGCATCTAATAAAATGCCTACAATTCATGCAACAGCTTCCTTACTATTTTCCAACAAAGCTAAATCATCTGTTTATCCTAATAGCTACATTTTACCGTTTAATATCAACTCTTCCTTGATCTCTTGCATTAGGTACCCTAATAGAGTACTAGATAAGACTAGATTAAAAAGTAATGAGGAAATATGTCTATTGGTTTAAGCCCATGTTTATTTCAAAAGTATCTGATAAGTGATTTGATTACCAAATCCTTCCTTCACCTCTTACAAGATGTGTATTAATCACAACTTGTGAATGTGGGGAATGCAAGGCCTCAACCGTGGTTCAGATTCCACGTTAAACTGTATGTCCTCCATCTCATCTCACAATCACCCTACCATTACACATTAGCGAATGCTAATAATAATAATTATTATTATTATAAGTGATACATAATCTGTACCCTGCCACACGTATCCTTCAAACATAACTCAATTAGCTTGATAAGTTTATTGTGTAGGCCTGTCCCAAAATTATCTCAAATTTCACATTTTGTATCTATTTTGACTGAGTTTTAGACATTTAAAAATATATTTACATGACTAATTTATGAATTATCTTATTATATTTCCACTTTTTTTTCTAATATTGGTCGAGTAGTAAATATATGATCCGTTATTGATATGTGTATAAAATTACACTACATTCCTTCTGGAGCAATATGTAATTTTTCTTTTTAAAAAAGTGTTGATATCTAAACTACAAAAACACTACACCTAACTCGTGTTACCTACTCTCTCACCTTATATACACCGCTGAACAATTTGACGTTCAGGTTTAATCTTCCTCTCGATTCGAGTGTTTATTCAAGCCATGGTCATTAACATTTTTGGACACGGTCCAACGCGCTAATTCGGGTCTGACACACGAATACCAACGTGACCTAACCCGGAAACATCTGGGTGCGATCATTTTCCCGGATCAAAAGCTTCTCCTCCTTCCATGACGCGTGAACACACCGGAACTACTTTCCGGCCGGTTTCACTGCGACCACGGATGAATACCTGTTCCGATGAGATTCCCTCCCGCCCCTATACCCTGACCATTAAGCGAGAGGCTACCACGCTGTTATTAATGTAGGAGGGAGAGGGCTTGATTCCGTCCGCAACTGTATGCTATTTGATTTGGGGGGAGGAAAGGGGGCTACTCAGATCTTATCAATAACTTCAATCGACAAACGTTTTTGGTGGTCTATTGGAATTGTAGGATTAGTTTTCTTTCTAATTTCTTGTGCCGAGGCCAAGAGACATAAATTATATAACCTATTAGCTCGCATCAGTGGGCATGGTAGCTAAAGCGTCGCTATAGTCTGGTCTGTTTTATCAGAGATGGGATGGTTTGTGTTCGAATACAAGTAAGGTAAATTGAGGGTGGTTTTTACTAAATGATTTTTCACTTTTACCACCCCTACACTTATTTTCTTCAATATATACTTTTTTAATATCTACCTGATTAATGTAATTAATATGAGGCTAGCCTGGATAGGCAGTAAGATGTGGTATCAGATATGTCTGTATATACCGACATATTAGCTCAGTCGGTGGTGCGTATTCGAAAAGAAGGTCGTGAATTAGGTTCCCAGGTTGGACGAATAATTTATCATTAGTTAAATTGGGGACTCCCCGTTCACAGTGATTATTTAACCAGCTGTGTTCTACATGTTCTGTCTGTTGTAAAATTAAGTTAATGTGTAATTCATAAATTGATAAAATCAGTTGCTCCAAAAAGTCCACATTAAATATCCCCCAAAACTACATATATTTAAAGTACATAAAAATTAAATAAGTTTATATCTTTAAGGAAAATCTTTTCGCTTTTTAAGGCGACAGTTTGTTTTATATTGAGGAAGGTTTAGGAAAGGTGGATATACATGTATTTCACTCCCTTTTTTGTTCCTATTCACCTTTTCTATACATTCTTTTATATATTACCGTATGACATAAATAAATCTATGTAAATGAGTTTTATTTAGCACCATGTCCAACTACCTGTTTGTGCTACACGCATATGTACTAATTAAGTTAATGCGTTAGGAATGAGGAAGGTTGAATTTAAAGAAAGTGTAACCGCATTTTCATTGAGAGAGAGTGGATTTTTTTTAGTAAAAACTATCCTCAGTCAACCCAACCGGGTTCAAACCCAGATATCTCCATTATTGGAGTTTAATCTATTTCAAGAATATGGCCTTAGACCATGTGGCCACCGGAGCAAGTTTTAGGGGTATTTAATATGGAATATGCATATATATAATTTTTTGAGGCTATAGGAAATAATTTACTAGTTCAATTTTATGTAATACGTTGACAAAATTATCGAAATATCGAGTAAGTGGTAGGCAGGTTATTAAATGGGTATTAAATGGGTATTAAATGATAGCACGTTTCCTGCCTCAATTTTTAAAACTGAAAAATAGATTAAATGAATAATTTTAAATACAAACTAATTTCTCAAATTTCGCCAGTGTAGTTGAAAGAAGAAACCTGTAAATTGTAACTAAAAAAATCCCACACTATTTCAAAGGAATCTGTGGGCTCGTGGTATAAATACCAAGCTCATCTAGTCTGGTTATCAGGTGATGTGAAGGTCGGGGTTTGAATTCAATTCTAGTGTACTGAGTGTGGTTTTTCTTAAATGTTTTATCACTCTCGCTACACATAAATACAATTACATTTCCTCTAATTATAACTTTCTCATTCTTAAAACATTAGTGTGACTAATACACATATGCGTAAAAACAGAAAAGGTAAAAAATAAATGTTTCGTTGCTTTGAGAATTAGAATATAAAATTTCCTATTTCAATTCATTTTAATTGTGTTCATTTACAACTTGTTAAGTAAATCCAAAATGTAATGTATTAACATTAAAACCCACAGTTTAATTTTAACTTGTCAAAATGTTTGCGATTGAACTATATATATACCTTTCTCATGCACGCTATGGGACCACAGTGGTGATAACGTGATTGCATGTTTTCCCGAAAATTTCAATTTTCCGCCTCCCAATTCCCAATGGTATGGCATCCACCATCAACATAGTGGTGGATAATAATGAACGAGCGAGTTAGAAACATTACTTCATTGCGTTGCTAGTGGTTGGATATCGTATAATTGAGCTGTTACCTCATTTAATTTGTTTCATTTGTTTCTCAAAAGCTCACAGGGAAATTGAAGTGTCATACCGTCACTGGTGAGTCTGTATTGTTAGGAGAGGAGCTATATTCACCGCTATATTTATTACTTTCTCACTTACAAAATGTTTTCTGATCGTGAAAAGAATTTTAATAACTCGAGATTACGATACATCTTGACGTCTAATGTGACCCCAAACACAGAAAACAGAACCTTTCAATAATATTCGTAATTTTAAAAATGACGCCTGTACATGGGAATCGAACCCTAAATCTTTGGGTTAGCAAGCAAAATCCTCTACCTTGCCCCCCAAAAAACACTTTTAAATGACCAATGAAAATAAAGATTGAAATTTTCAAGTATATAAAACATATACTTTATTTAATGCTCAGATACATATTTTTTATTTGTATTTAATGTGCTTTAAGATTACATTAATAAACACAATAATATTTAGCTGTATTGTAAATTGTTTAAATTTATACCCTACATAATACTATTAATTAAATAAATGTGTTTTTATTAAAGTAATAAGTACAGCATGAAAGTTTAAGATTTCAAAATTTACACAGTGGGTAATAGTGTGATACAAATGATCAAATCAATTCAAATATTGTAAGTTATTTATCTCTTTCACTCTCATACATATACACAGAAGGGCATATATATATATATATATATATATATATATATATATATATATATATATACACACAAATTCGGGTACACTTCCTATATATTTAATCTTAATAACCCCTAAAACCATTAGAGTAATTAGTATATAAGCGTATAAGCCGAACAGGTAGTAAGACGCGGTGCTAAAAAAAAAAATTGTACAAATCATTGTAAGACGTAAATCAAGAAAATAATGAAAAAATGGGTTGTGATTCAGGGCTAAGTTAATGAGTTCGCTAGTTGTGATATCTTAAAAATAAACAATATATCATGTTAAACTAATGTAATGGGCTCATAAAAGTTATTTAAAAGCCGGTGAATCTTTATCGGGTTAAATTCTATCTCCACTTTGGAACCAGGCTATACATCATTATTTAACGCATGTCAATATCATACTCCATTTTGACGGACTACATTTAGTTGTTTAGGGTTTTAAAGGAATTTATATAAATTCCCCAATCACCTTTTTTTCTATCGTATGGCATATTATATGACAGGGAGACACATTAAATTTAACTTCAGTCGTTTTGTGTGTTTTGCTATTCTCCGCTCTGTTGGCACACAATGTTGTTCAGGGTACAGCAGAGGAGGTTGTCTACAAGTCGTACCCGTAATGAAATGATGTGATGATATTTATTATAAAGTTATAGAACTGGTGTAAATCTTAATCTATCTTGAGCCTAATTAACCAAACTCTGATGAGTGTCGGGATCATTCCCCTGCAGGTGAAAATACCCAAGGTATCACCTGGGAATCGAACCCGGGATCCTTATGCTCGTGGCCAAGTGCATTGACGACTACACCATGGATCTGGTTCTATATTACCATTCAACTTTGTGTATAACGTTTTACTTTATAAAGAGAAAAAGAGAGAAAATGTAGGCAATACTTTCGGAGCGACCCTCGTACTTTTTCAGCAGCAACGAATTATTCTAAAAAGTAGGAATTTAGAGCCTAGCTTAAAGGAAACGCACCCACAAATCACAGTGAAATATCACACTTGGATTTTTTTTTTCATCACTGCGTCTTACTACCCGTTCGGGTTATACGCTTATGTACTAATTACTCTAAATGTTTCAGGAATTATGAAGGTTATATTAGTAGGATGTGTACCCAGGGAGTGTGGAAAACCATTTTGGAAAACCCCTCCTCAGTACACCCGACCAAGATTCGAACGTCAATATACTCGTCATCGGCAGTCTAGTCTACTGAAAGGGTAGCGCTTTACACCACTTGCCCAGCTAAGAGGGTATTTGGAAATAAACCTCCTACGCACAAGATTTGATACTCAAATTACCTATCATCAGAAATGCGCTTAGAATCACCTAGGTGGTCGCATAGTCTAAGACGTCGTTCTCGAAATATAATGGCTTGCCAATTACAGGGAGTTCGGGTTTCAATTCTTGGTTGGGCTCACTGAGAATTTTTTTTTCCCAAGTGGCTTACCACTCTCTATTCAAATGCGGGTATAAATCCTCTAAATTCTAGCTTACTCATTTATATCCATTAGTGTAAATATGTGAATAGCCCATATGGGTATTTATTACGTGATTTAGACCTACTAAGACAAGTCTTAGACTGCAGAACCATCGGTACGGCTGGCTAGAATAATCTCGATAAATAATATACCAAAAACAAAACCGGCATAGTTTTTATTTTATATTATAAATGTGAGAACATTGTCTTAATTTTTTTCTCAAGCTCATCGTCTTCCACGAACTATTTGTCACGGCAAGATAGCGCTTTCCCTAAAATATATACTATGAAATAAATCACCCTAGATCTACAGACAAGACGCGAGGAGAAAGACAGAGAGTGCCAGATAGGGTGACAAGCTCTTATGCACCCCCTTGAGCAAAGATCGTACGTAGTATCGCAGATAGTGACAACCCGAGGCTAAGATCACATCAGAATTCTCATCTATCACTGTCTCCGTTCACTCCACAAAAATAAAAAACCTCTTGCAGATTCTACAAGGACAAACCTCCATGATCGAGGTACTCTTGTTAGGTCATAATAATGAAGGGCACATTCAATCTTAAGTTTCAGAAGATAATAATTATGTATCAAATAGAAATAGTTTAACGGTCTCCAAAAATGAGAATTTAATTTCAGGGGGGGGGATTTCAAAATCGGAAGTTTATTACGATGATGTTAAGACCTACTGTTAAACCCTATAATGACTGTGTCAGCAAATAGAGTAGATAATACTTGGTTTTATTATTTAATCGGTCGTATGAGGAAATTTAAAATATTTTCTTTACAGAATATTATAATATTATTTTAAAATATATTTTTAATGATTTTATATATATTATTACTTAAATAAAGCAAACTATGCTCAACTTAAGTGGTCTTGGGGTAAAGTTATTTCATAAAAAACCCTATATTTGTGGGTTAGAACCCAACTGAGGTCAACGGATTCTTTCTGACCGATAAAAAATAAATCCTTAATACAACTTCCTTCGAAGGCGAAGTAAAGCCGTCAACCCCATGTCGAATGTGGAATATAAAATAACCCTGGAAGATATGTGAAAATGTCTTTCGCGGTGGAATTGTTATGAACTTTCGCGCTCGCTAATAGAATATTTAGTGTAAAAGGCAACGGTAACTACCAGACTTCATTAACTCTCTTAATACACGGGATTTCTGCCAGATGATTCAAGCTTCACTGACCAGCTGAAAGATCCAACTACGGATGGATAAGACTCACATCAAAGCAACTTTAGGGTTGTTGAATTGAGAAGAAGTAGCAAACTTTGAAATTGTATCGGTTTGAAAATTAAATTACCATGTTAATTTTAACTTCCATTACATTCCATCGGTTGGGCTCAGACAAATACGACGCGGAGTTATCGATAACATTGTGTTATGTGCACGTACAAAATACAAAATATAATAAGTAAAAATAAAATTAGATCAAAATTGTGGACAAGATATCTGGTCTTTTTACTCTGAATATTTAAATAATATATGTTAATTTTAAGCAAACAAAATATATTTAACAAGAAATAAAATAGTACGAAAAGTTACACTACCAAAGGTACAGTAGAATTTTAATACGAAGGGCAGCTAATAAAGTGATTAAATATACTTTCACGTATTCATACGTCAGGTCATTATATTTGCTGTTGTCAATCAATCTCTATAGATGATATCAATTCCTATAAAATTATATGCATAAAATATTAAAAAGTTATTAATGTTGACGGCAAAAAATGTGTCTTATTTAAAAGAATATTTATTTGAAAATTCGACTTTATAATGTAATGTACAATAAATTGTGATCCACATCGGTGTTCCGCTCACAATAGACTGTACTTCCGATGATGAGGAAATTAGGGTTAGAATCCCGGTTGGGTTATTTAAAAGTGTTTTTTCTATATGATTTCCCATTTTTCCTCCATGCAATTGTGGGTATATTTACTATAAAATTCTACCTTCCTAATCCCTACTCATTTGTGTGACTAATGTATAGGGTGTATCGGAATATGTGCTAAAAATGTATGGGGGTATCAGATGAGCTGAAAAGAAATACCTTTAATTAGGAAACTCATCTCCGGAAATACTCCTTTATATCGAAAAATTGCCAAGTTAGGAAGCAGGGGAGGTAATAAACCGATTAATATAAAACCACGTGCCTTCATGCGTTTCATTGGATATACAGTAGCCTCATCACTTCTTTGGTGCTGACTGACAGCTCACAGCTGACAGCTAAAAGCTTTGAAAATTTATCAGACCAAATTATGTATCCCTACGCCGAACCATATGATCTGCCAAAACATGTGTTTAGCAGCTGTCACTTCTGACAATCATAATGTAGGTATATACATAAATGTTGATTGTCAGAAGTCAGCTGTGAGCTGTCAGTCAGCACCAAATAAGCCATGGGGCTCCTGTAGTTGACGTTTTTTTGATGTTGTCGAAGACTACAACAATTTCAGACCTCAAATTTGACTTTGTTTTCCACCAGAGTCTCGTACACGAGTGTTTTTTTACCAAAGGTAGAAGTCCAAAGGCGTCAAGTCAGGAGGTCGGGGTAACCAGGCAATGGAACCTCCCCAGCCAATCCACCAGCTACCCCGTACATCAGATGCATGTCTGGCAGCTCCACAAACGTGTGAGCTGGCATGGTGTTTGCGACTGTGAACGCCGCAGACCTAGCACGCTCAACTCAGCGACAGAGGGAGGAGTGTACATACAGCTCACCTCTACAGGTGAAACGCTCGAATAAATTGAAAAATTACACCTGGGCACTTTAATTAAAACCGAACGTTTTGTTGGAATATCCATTATACTCTTAAACTCTTGCTGTAGACAAGACTGCTGATGACGGAGAGAGCGAGGTTCGAAATCACTCGGGTGTATTGAGGGTGGTTTTTCCAAAATGGTTTTCCACTCTCTCTCTCCACGCAAATTCATGTACAGTTCCTCTTAATATAACCTTCCTAATCCCTAAAACAAATCTAGTAATTAGTACATAGGGTTTAAGTGTCCAATCCGAACGTGTAGTAAGACACGGTGCTAAAAAAAAGGCCATATTTAAAATTATGTTCCCTCAAATATCACTAATTTACATTATTTCGGTAGCCTATATTCGTATTTAAATAAGTGAACCACCATTTCTACTAAAAGAGTTGAATATTCAAAACCTCGAAGGTCACAGTAACTGTCAAATTATTGTAGACAAAATAAGTTTTCATAACATCCCTCTTTTAAGTGTTCAGTCTAGTGTGTCTGTGTATTGAAAAAAAGATCTCGGTTTCGATTACCTGCATGATCGAATAATTTATTATTGATGAATTGTAGTGAAAGTGATGAATTAACGGCTGGTGGCTGAATGTTGTGTCTGTTCTAGTTTTAATTTAGTTTATAAGTCGTGCGCTGATATAGTCAGTTTACTCAGAAAGTGCGCGTTAAATAACTCAAATAAATGCGATGAAATTTAAATATTATTAATGTATTTCAGAAATTAAATTGATTTATTGGTCATTCAACTAGATCAAACTACTCGTTAGCTTATACCGGAAGTTGGGATTTAAAGAAGGGAGAGTGGGAAACTGTCAAGGAAAACCTATTGTACAACCAACCGGGATTTGAACACCGATCTCCACTTCTTCGGCAGCCCAGTCTCTTGCGAATATGACGCGTTTGGCCGTACTATCAATACCAATATTATTCGAAAAAAACACGAA
The DNA here is from genome assembly GCA_902151445.1 of Timema monikensis. Taxonomy (NCBI): domain Eukaryota; kingdom Metazoa; phylum Arthropoda; class Insecta; order Phasmatodea; family Timematidae; genus Timema; species Timema monikensis. Next base: position 150,941 of record CABFVZ010000268.1, on the reverse strand, counting down.
ACTCCAGAAGTTTGATCCCAATATGAAGATAACATTTAAGGTTAACTGATCACAAGGTCAGTAATAAATCATAACAAGAAGTAGTTTGATATTTACAGCTTGAACGTGTGTAGAATATTTGGTATAGTTTGATCGTGTATAATGCCTGGTTTACACGGTGTGAGTTGGCTTGCGAGTTTAAAGAGCCAGTAGGCCTTACTGAGGGTAGGGATGTTCGATCTTTTGAGTTGGAGGATAAAATCCTTTTGAATTTACATAAATATGATTTTCCTCCAACACTGATTCTTCTCTTCGAGCTCTTGTATAGCATTTAAAGTGCTCCTCAATATGAAAAATTATTATAGTAAGCCTACCACTACACACAAGTGGCCCTAAATTTACAAATTGGATAACAGAACAGAGACAAAGTGAACATTGTATGTAAGGCCACACACATTATTTAAATCCCTGCCCTTTGTGGTTACCACAAAAATAATTTAAATTCCTTCCAGAGGCATTTAATAAGTCATACATTTTGGCTGCTTCACCCCCCCACCCCCAATACATTTTGATACCCCCACCCCTTCCTTCGATACATTTTTTACGCCCCCCTGCCCCTCTGATTAATACATTTTGACGCCACCCCTACTCTTGGTACATTTTGACGCCTCCCCACCCCTCCCCTCGATACAATTTTGACGCATCACCCCACTCCCCCCTTCCTTACGATATATTTTGATGCCCCTACCCCCACCTTTACCCTAAGTGTAAATTTATGAGTGTGCCACTTTTGGTTAGTGTAATCAGATAGAGCAAACTTTATTTACATGAATCATCATTAGATCGATCTTTGGAAGAACGATTCAATGCACTCGATCTTTTGCCTGAATCGATACTACGCCTCTTGATCTAAATCGATTCAAAGCCCATGAATCGAATATCCCTATCTGAGGGTCAACTAGTGGCCTCGAGTGAACAGGTCGGCCGAGCCAGCTACATCGAATATTTTATGTTATTGGCCACTCTCTGGCCACTTGGAAACACGGAAAAAGACTGACAGTATTCATGAAGTTGGTAGTTGAGGCAAGGCAAGTCAGGGTTAGTTTCAATGTTGTTCTTGCTGGTACAGCTTAACGCATTCTTTTTATTACGCGTTGAATAGTTGGTTAACTCAACGTTCGTTCTATCCCAGAGATTTACAACTTTAAAGTGCCCGAGAGCCACAATTGAATCCACGAGTCTAGTGGCAGGCCACAAAGTAATCCGTTATCGAGTTTAAGGAAATATTACTCACGTGGGTACACAATTCCCCTTTTCCCCATTCCATCACCCCATTTATTTGAGGTATTTAACGTGCACTTATGAACAAACTGATTAGCTTATGTCAACCCACGAGAATTTCTATGAACGAGAGTGAAAGGACCTACCAGTTTTTTTGGGGGAAAGGTATTTTCATATACGTTCAAGGGTTGTTTTACATGCCACAATCAACATGGGACTGACGACTTTATTTCTCCTCCGAAGGAGGTTGTGCTATGGATTTTATCTCAAGAAAGATCCGTCGACCTTGACTGGGTTTGAATCCTCGAACATCGGGTAATGAGGCAAGCACTTTAATCAATGACCAGCGAGGTAACTGCAAGTCATTATTAAAATATAGAGCAATTAAGTGTATTACTGAATGACCATCGGTTGTAGCTTTACTAGATTGTTTTCCTACGAAAGTCAAAACTTTCCGTTCATCGGATAAAAATATCACTTTTACTATATAGTAGGTTACTTTTCCGAAAAACTTCATGGACAGCAGAAAGAAAAAAAAGGCACAGCAGACCGCCAGTTGGAAACCTTTGTTCTAGCTATTCCCTTGTCCACAATCTCTTTGTCCTATGCCTTGCCTCCTCATTAATAATACTTAATTACTCCTCACATAGTATCAAATAAATTTATGTTATTAAATTTCGTATAAGAACTGTACATTCATAAAATATTTTCATGATTAGAAAACAACGACGAGTTCTCCAATGACTACCTTGTGTTAACAGCAAGGGTCAGTACAGGAGAGCCCAGTAGCTGTCCACCTAGTTAGAAGACCAGCTACTGTCTTACTGGCAGTCCAGTAGCTCACACAGTGTAAACCAGGTTTAAGGATCCCAGTGATTGAGAGAATATAAAGCCTCTCATCTGTCTAATAACAAGGTTAGATGATATAAGCCCCTTGCAATGTGGTCTTGATTACGCTCCAGACTCATCCTACACCCCATGTGCGTGGCAAGTAATGTTCTATGTTCTCGGTGATAAAATCAATAGACCGCACCTTAAAGCGCTTTCCGATACTCCGAGGCAAAGTATCTACAGGATGAACCAAAACTTATTCAATACCCAAATTTAGCTTGCCTCATGATATAGAGGTCCCGGTCTTGATTCCTGGCTGGTCATCATCCCCTAATCTCAGTCGGACATTAAAAGAGCCTCTACGGAAATTATGTACGGTTAGTACATTCGGGCGTACCCTGGGAGACGTTACCATAGTACTGGCTAATCTTTCCACATACTGAGCTACATTTATTGAGGTAGCCTAAGCAAGCTATTAATATAACTATTGTATAGGCACAGAAATATACAACCAATACAGATAAAGTAATGGCACGAACAAAATTTGTTTTTGATATCACAACTACCATTTAATTGATAAAACATTAAATGCACAATATCTAAGTTGGACATAAGTAAAATAATAATAATAATAATATTAGCACCGCGTCTTAATACCCGTTCGGGTTATACGCTTTAAGTAGTAATTACGCTAATGGATTAGGAATTGGGAAGGTTGAATTAGAGGAAGTGAACCTCCATTTGCGTGGAGGGAGAGTAAAAAACATTTAGGAAAAACCACCCCAGTTCACCCGACCGAGATTCGAACCTCGATCTACCCGTCCTCGGCAGTTTAGCTCAACACAGGCGCGTTAGCCAACTACGCCACTGAGGCGGGTTTGGACATAAGTATACTATACTATACTTAGCACCGCGTCTTACTACCTGTTCGGGTTATACGCTTTAAGTACTAATTACTCTAATGTATTAGGAATTGGGAAGGTTGAATTAGAGGAAGTGAACCCGCATTTGCGTTATTTGCGTGGAGGGAGAGTGGAAAACCATTTAGGAAAAACCACCCCAGTTCACCCGACCGAGATTCGAACCTCAATCTCCCCGTCCTCGGCAGTTTAGCTCAACACAAGCGCGTTAGCCAACTACGCCACTGAGGCGGGTTTGTACATAAGTGTTCACACAAATTTGTCGAGTTTGTATTTAAATATTATTGATCGATATATTTACCAAACGTATATTAAAATCCTACCCGGTTATTCACATTGTAATTCAGTTAATTGGGTTGATATGAGGTGGTATAGTTGAGAGTAAAAATACCCGCATCTGCGTGGAATAATACGTGAATACTTTTGAGATAAAATAAAATATGTGAAAATGGTCTATTTAAAGTAAAATAAATCTTAGGGTATTGCTAATAATACATCCACAAGATAAGTAAAAGCCTATTTTCATAAGTAGACAGCCAGAAAAGTATTACTAGCTTTACTTTCCTGATTTCATGCGTTAGGTTATGAAATATTTTAACTGTTGCTTTTGACAAATATTATCAACAACTACAAAATATTACTACTAATATAGTAAAATGTTATCAATATGGCCCGCAAAAAAAAAAAAATTTTGTTTTCTTTCATATTTTCCCCACAAAAATCCTAACATGCTAGGGCATACGAACAAGTCAAATAAATATTGGCCAAGTATTTTTTGATTGCAGGACAATCTGAAGAATAAATGTATCAACATTTATATTTAGTTAAAAAAACAGAACCATTACATTTAGAAATAAATGAATGTACAAACAAATCCTCTTTTTTTTATTAACATTGTCTTTTCACAGTTAAGTATATTTTTATCACTTTCGTTATCATTTTCTGTTTAAACCTTATAAACTTTTGTTCTCCAATTGAATGCTACAGGTAGCTTGTAAACACCTTTAAGTGTTAAGTTTATATTTAATTTTCTACCATTATTGCAGAACTAACTCGTTTCACTTACTATAAACCCACATCGTTGGCCAAACCTTCTAAGGAAGCACTATAAAAATAGATTGGACTGCCTTTGACAAGGAGTTCTGGGTTCGTGTGTAGTAAAGTTGGTTTTACCTACGCTATTTTACACTCTCTCTCCAAGCAGTTGTGGGCTCATTATACCTCCTTTATCTCGCCCTAACATAATTAATAATGTTCTTATAACCCAAACAAGTAGTGGTGAGACGCTATGAAAATATATCATAGTTAAATCGTAAGAGAGAACCTGTTTTTGAAGATGGCTTGGTTGCTTCTTTTTTTTTTTTTACCTAATTTATTTATCATTCTAAAATGAGCTCATGAACTTTTAATAGATCATTACAACGCAACCAAGAACAGATAGGCCTGAGGGGTAGGTAGTTAACGCGCAATATATACACGGTGGAGGTCATTCCGTGAGGCACGGTGCCTAGGTCTTCATAAACGAGCCTAGAACCTCGGCGGCATTCCCTCATTAAAACACTGGCCCTAACGGCAGCAATATTACCACTACTTCCCGAGGATACGCCACGGCTGCTTACAACACTGTTCAAAATTTCACCACGGTGAAAATTACTTTAAAGAGAATGGACCGAGACATGGCATCTGCAAGAATTGATTGAAGGCGGGGTTACAGTCCAATTTTTATAGAAAGAGCCTTTGAGAAAATACAAATATGTTTCAATATGGCCAAATTTGGACAACCTTTAATTGGTATTATTTTATAGTTACTGAGAGTTTATACCAACAAGTGCAGCTGGGAATCTATGACTTGATGTATTAATACATGATAGAAGACCTAGTACCTTTTCTGTCAGCCCTTCTTATGAAAATTAGACTGTACTTAATATAAGCCCATATAATCTTAGTACATAGAGAAGACACACAATTATCGGTGGTCACGCGGACAAAGGTATCCATCTCGTCTTGTCTGGTGTACTGGTAGCGAGGAGGTCAAAGACCAAGACCAGTTTGACAGTTTTCCTAAATATTTTTATAATCCACTTCCACGCAAATGTAGGCAAATTTCTTAGGAATTTATTCATACCTAATATATTAGTGTGACTTTTTTTTAAATATAATACTCTGCGTAGATTTGTATCTGGCATAAAGGTACAGTTTAAACCCTCGAAAATTACCCTGTCCCAATGTCACGTATTATCTGGGCTTAAAAGTGCTTCGGCTTAAAACCAACCAATAAATTTTAATACCGATTGGTCTAAGGCGTCACTCTCGTGTTAGGCTGGCCTGCTGAAGACGGAGAGATCGGGGTTTGAATCCCAGTCTGGTTAACTTTAGAGTGTTTTTTCCTAAGTGGTTTCCCACTCTCCTTCCAAGCAAGTGCGGGTAGATTAGGCCTACCTCTAAAATGATTATTTGCACATACCTAGCCCTAGAGTAATTATCATATTAGCTGAACAGGTAATAAGGCCGCTTTCAGACAGTAAGACCTATCGCCGTGAGCAGAAATAACCATGGGTGCTTATGGACGATTTAACACGCAACAAACTATGCCGTATACGGCTTTAAGCTGTGGAAGGCCGTCGTTGTCACCACGGAGCCCATTTGAATCCGGGGTGGCACCTCAACGTCCACGGTCTAAAATGTACTGTACATGTACTGTGCATGTTCGTCCGGCGGACCGATCCACCGCAGCTGTTAGTTCAACAGCCAGTACAACATGGGAAACGTGATGATATAAAGTGTCCAGAATTGTCGTACTTTGTTCGTGCATTCTAAAATATGTTTTGTTTTCTGGATAATGGAGGGCTGTGACATAGATATTGAGCTATTTATAGCCCTAGTATCAGTTAGACTGGTTCTTTGGGACACATAAAAGCGTACGTACGAGTCACGAACAAACACAACAAGAGCATGGGGAGGGAAGTGTTCAAAGAAGTGAACCCGGACCTCCAGGATGAACCCACGTCCTGACTCGTGACCTTTTTTTTACTTTTCACATTCAAATAGTGCATATACAACAATTTCTCACCCACTTCGGTGGATGCGTGTTCTAACGCGCTAATCTCATGTCAGACTAGACTGCCGAAGACAGGGTGATTGAGGTTGGATGCATTGAGGATAATTTTCCTAAACGGTTTTTCGACCTCTCCTTCAACGCAAATACTGGCACAATTCCTCTAAACCAAGCATTTCTAATCCCTAAGCCCATTATTTCAATTAGTACATAGGCGTACAACCTGAACAGGTAATAAAACGCGGTGGTAAAGAAACATTCATGACTGTTCAAGTGATCACGTTGGCGACTCGAGAGCAACTAGCAAGGGGAACACGGCGTGAAGCTGCGTCGTGGTCTTTCCCGGTGACGCCATTGGTTCGACGGCGCGTTCTTTGGTATACACGGCGTCGTGCCGGACACGGTGCCGTGGTCAAAAGTAATTTCGTCTGAAAGTGGCTCTAGATGCGGTGATAAAAATAATACAATAACTGTCAAAATGCAAGAGGAAGGTCAAAGATGGAATATATGAATCAGATAGCAGAAAATGCTGGCAAGAACAATTATTAGGGGTTCAAGACTAATCTCGGGATAGGGGGAAGGGGAGAGCTGCAGCAGAACAAGTGAAATATTAATGACAAATAATAATAGAATCTTAAAAACCAATTAAAGGCAATTAAATCAAGACTGAATATCTAAGGCAATTAAGATGGAGCGATTGCAATAGGCCAAGAGAGGAAAAAAAAGCAATGAATTAGTTTACGATGGATACAGTCCAATAGGAAAGCTCCTTTTAAAAAAAATATGTTTGTGCTCAAAATTAATAACATTTTACTAATTTATCAGTGTTATTTTACCCACTTTGGTGGCCGCATGGTCTAACTAGCTACTCTCGCAGTAGACTATAGACTACCTATATCGGGGAGATCAAAGTTCGAATCTAGGTTGGGTGTATTGAGAATGGTTTTTACAAAATTGCTTTCCACGCAAATACGGGTACACGTCCTAAAAATATAACCTTAATAATTCCTAAAAGTATTAGCGTAATTAGTACACAAGCGTATAACCCAAACCGTTAGCAAGACGCGGTGCAAAAAAAAAAGTTATTTTATAGGTATTGAAAAAATAAAGTAACATGACTTGACGTATGAATAAGTGGAAGTAAATATAGTAGCCTTTCTTTCTGCCAGAAATGGCAATTTTTGTGTTAATTGGACTTTGCTGAAATTAATAAAGCCAAAATAAATCTCCCTAAGCTTAGTTCGTGTACCCATTGATGCGGGTAATTATAATATTTTAGCTTTTGTATTTCATTCTGCATCGTGTATTGAATTGTGTATTATGTCAACAATGTGGATATTCATGATTAACTCTCTAAACCAAAATAACAAGTGACATACCCGTTATCTCACGATTGTACCACGACCACGCTATTCCAAAGTAAACTTGCTGATTTCGTACAATGTGCTGAGAGGTCATTTTAGATGTGTCATCAAAATGTCAGGGGAAGTCCCTCGACATATTCTCATCACGTACAGAATTTGGCGTGAGGTGTGTACCGAGGAAATTGTATATTATAGATGACAGTGGCCGTAACTATACGGCAACAAAGTGCTGGATAATGCTGATGGAACAGAAAAATAGAAAGAGATCCGGACCTGGTGGTCTATGGGTAGGGTGCTGGGGGTGCCGAGTTCAATCCTCGGTCCCGGCAGATACTTATATTATTGCCAAACCCTTCCTTCACCTCTGACAAGACGTGTATTAATCACAATTTGTGAATGTGTGGAATGCAAGGTCTCCACCGTGGTTTGGATCCCAAGTTAAGCTGTAGGTCCTTCATTTCATCTCACAATCACCCTACCATTACACGTTAGAGTAAGTGCGTATAACCCGAACGGGTAGTAAGACGCAATGCTAATAATAAAAATAATAATACATGACTAACTTGTTTGTTCGCTTGTCATGAGCGTTGCGCGATATCTACCACACGCAAAGGTTTGACATTTTGAACATTAGTCACCCGTGTGCACCACGAAGCTGGATTTTTTTTTGTCTGTTTGAAGCAAAGAAAAGCAATGCATGGTTACCTCGGTCAAAGCTGGGTACTTCTGCAAGTACAATATATAACTATGCGGGCGTATCCAAAGACAAATATTATTTATTTATCGCCCTAAGAAGTAATGTTTTTAGAGTAAGTGTACCCACATTTTCGTGGAGGGAGAGTGGAAAACTATTTGGTAAAAAAGCTTAGAACACTCAACCGAGATTCTAATCCCAATCTCCCTGTCATCGGCAGTTTAGTCTATTGTGAGAGTGACACCTTAGACTATGCGGCCACCGAAGCAGGTAAAGTTTATTCAGCTGTTAAAAAAAATATTTTAGGTAAGCCTACATGTTAAAATATCATATATTTTTGAAAATTTTAACACACTACGTTTTAATACTTTATTTGTGCGTGAACAATTATGTATTTTCCAACAGTCAGTTATTGATGCCACTCATTTCAAATGCCCAGTAAAATTTTCATAGAAAGTGCCTTATCTGACAGAGAAAAGTTACTATAAGTTTGATCACGTATTCATACGTCATGTCATATGATCTTCAACTGTCACTTTTGATAGATATTCTAAATAATCATATCAATAATACAACGCTGTGGCCAGACAATAATTTCAGGGTGGGAGGGGGTCGGTGGGCATATCCCCCAATTGCTGGAAGCTAGAAAAAAATCTAAATGATAAACAGTTCTAGAAGCTCTCTGAAGTGTTTTTTATGGTAAAATAACCCCCAAAATGCCGAAGGCTAGGAAAATTTCTAAATATTTAACACGTCTAGAGGCTCTCTGAAGTGCTTTTTTTTATGGTAACACAGCCCCCTAATTTGTATTTTTATCTTAATTTTAATATTGTGTGAACCATAAATAAGGCCATATATAGTTTGTTCATAAAATTTCGGGGGGGTTTAAACCCCCAAACACCTCCCCCGGCTACGGCCTTGCAATAATAAGACCACCTCTTTTGTCTGGTAGTCAAAGTTTCTGACCACAAATCTAAAGGTCCCGGGTTTGACCCTAAGTGCTTCCAGCATTTTTCTCTTAAGTAGTGGGTCTGTAATGGGCTCAAACTCAGCTTCATGCGGACAAAGGATGATCTAATTGAATAAATAATTATCAGGTCCGGTATAGAAAACTGAGACTAATGGCCGGAGGGTTCGTTATTGTGTTGACAGTATTACACCCTCTATCCGTAAATGTTGGCACTATCATCGCTAACGGTAGAGGCCGCTTGGTCGTAGCTTGTGGGCTCACACCATGAAGTTTTTTTATAACAGTAATAATTAATAATATAGGATATTCATTTAAGTGAAAAATGACACTACACTAAGACCTAGGGAAAGATGGTTCTCAATACGATACTTACCAGGATGTCTCAGTGGTAGAGCATTGGCGTGCAAAGACAAATGTCTCGGGTTCAATTCCCGTGTCCAAGCTGTCATTTTTCACTTGATTAAATTTTATTCATATCAGCTATCAAGACTGATCCTCTAGATATTCATTACGTATTATTTGGTGAACACATAAATTAATTCCATTAATAATATAGTTTATCAATTTTGGTTGCAAAGAAATATATTCTTTTTTTACAGATTTTCCTTTGAAAATAGGACTGTGCCGATTACACACAACTCAAAACTGAAACCATTGGCACACAAGTAGTTTATTTTTGTAAGGGTACAAGCAACCATTTGGCAACTGATCCTGTCATTACGAGTCCATTTTGTATTTAAAAAAATGTGGAAATTAACTTTGGTACGGCTACAATCATAAGACGATTCTTGGAGGTAGATCAATGGTCCTTGTTTTGTTTCCCTTGCTCAGGTGTTATATTTAATTTAATTATATCTTAGTTTATCAGTATAAAAAGTTGTGTCTAGTAGCAGATTAGGTGACCTGATGGTCTAGGGGTAAGGTGTAAGACTTCTGTTCTGGGGGTCCGGGGTTCAATCCTTGGTTCCGGCACAGATTTATCTGGTTACCAAACTCTTCCTTCACCTCTGATAAGACATCTTGTGAATGTGGGGAATGCCAGGCCTCCACCGTGGTTCGGATTCTACGTTAAACTGTAGGTCCTCCATTTCATCTGACAATCACCCTACTATTACACATTAGCGTAAGTGCGTATAACCCGAACGGGTAGTAAGACGTGGTGCTAATAATAATAATAATAATAATAATAATAATAATCTAGTAGCAGAGCTGTATCACGTAGACCTAGCCAAAAACATTTTATAAGGTACACCTAATTTGTTAACTACTATTAATTATTCTTGTGAAATTATGTCCCCCCTCAAATTCTACCCAAGCGCTCCACTTAAGATAATCCCAGCTCACAAGGGAATGTGGGCTATTTGGGTTTGAGGTAATTAAAGTTATGCTAATGGGAAAAGAATTTCACAGGAGATGTAAGTTTGAACAATCTGGGTTTGCTCTGGAAATACTACCCACTTCATTAAATTGCTAAAAGAAATTAATAAAATATATAAAACTACCTTTAAGAATATTCTTACAAGGGCTAGTGTAGTAACATTTAAACATGTAGAAACTAGACTAACTAAAATAGCGTGCCTTCTATAACCACTTCGATTACTCTTTTTCTCCCCCTTGTGTTCCCCTTTTTTCCTTCACACCTACTCTCCTAATCAAAAAGGAGTTAATAATCAATACTTCTTAGAATGAGGAATAAGCTGTTTCTTTAATTTCGAATGACAATATTATTTGTATTCATTTTAAAAATATAATTATATATTATGATAATTTATAGGAATAAATATAATTATATATTATGATAATTTATAGGAATAAATATAATTATATCATTCATTGAGTAGCTTTTATTTGGTGTTTTTTTGTGTGGCAAAAACGGAAAGATGCATTAGGTCTACTGTTTGGTAAAGTGGGGCGGTGAGTAAAATATATATGATAATATTAGGACAATAAAATAAATTAGTGTAGAATATAAGAATATAACAAGTAGGAACATAAATACTATCAAGAACATGAAAGCACATAATAACACGAAGACAACTATTAAGGAAGCGCGCTTAGGTGGCTGCATGGTCTAAGGCGCTTATCTCGTGTTAGATTAGACTGCCAAAGTTAGGGTTCGATCTCGGTCAGGTATACTGAGGGTGATTTTTCCTAAATAGATTTCCACTATCACTCTCCACGCGAATGTGGGTACACTTCCTTTACATTTAACCTTCTTAATCCCTAGCACATTAGTGCAATTATTATACAGGTGTATAGCCCGAATAAGTAGTAAGATGTGGTTCTAAAAAAACTATTAAGGAGGGTTGGAGTTAGCGTGAATTATTTTTACAGCAAACAACTTTTTGTCCAAAAATGAATATATTATTTCTTCAACTGACACATTTTGATTAGTTTTATAAACATACAGGATTTTGAATATTTATAATGGCACTGTAGCATTTAAAATTATAGTAAAATCCCTTGTAAAATTCCGCGCTTTTCATGAAAAATCATTCAATAACTGTTGAGATTATAATATTATGTAGTAAATTAAACTAAACGTGTCTATTGGAGCAATAACCAACCACGTGGTATAGGGGTCAGCGCATCTGCCTACCATTCTAGGGGTCATGACTTGAATTTCTAGCTGATACCATGTTTTCTTTTTTCCGTAATAAGAATCAGCCCAGCAGCCAATAGTGTCGGCTTACTAGGCTTAAATTAGGTTTAAGCGCTTTTACTGGTTCCACACACTCAAAGAGCTCCCATGGAGGAAATGTACATTCGGACGTCTCCTGGGCAACTGTACATTATTACTGACTAATCTTGCCGCCAACTGGGCTACGAGTGATGTACCCTAGACACGTATAAATATATAAATTGGAGCCATGTTTAAATTATTTTAGCCAAAAGCTTTTTTGTTATATAAACTGCAAACATTTTTTTTTTACTCGCACTTACTTCAATACAACCGTAATATTGGTTATATATTTTCACAACCCTATATATTAGTTCTGTTGTCAACATCCTTATTTCTCAACTATCTCAACTAATACAAAGCCTACAACGATGAATAAGGTATCAGTGGATAGGATTTTATACCGACTTCTGACATAGCTTAACTCATTTTACGTTAAAACACATTGTTTGTTTAAAATTTAAGTTAAAGGCAAAATCTAACAATATTTTTGTATCAATTACCGAAAATAAACTCTCTTTGCTATTTTATGTATAGAATAAATAGTTTTTATCGGGTGTTGGGGGAGGGGGGTTAAATGTGCTAAAGTTTCTCAAGGGTTCGCTGGTAGAACTATAAATCCTTTCAAAAAATCGCACGCAAAACTATCTAATAAAATGAAGATAACTATAAATATTTATAAGACTTAACACTTAACTAAAGTAATGGCTATATAGGCCTGTAGAAATTAAAGAGCATTGTGAACATATTCTGAAAAATACATACAACCAAAAAAGACCACCATCCAAAGAGGATGCAAAGTTGTAGAACGGAAATCCGACAGGCAAGCGCAACCCCCCCTAACTTCCCCATACCAGACTTATTCATGAGATGATTTATTGAGGCATACAAGTTGTCTGAAATAAGCGGAAGAAGAATTTAACGAGGTTATGTAAATGGTTGCGGATACAACTTACGACAGTGTGTCACTCCTTATTGTATGTACAGCGCCACTGCGTCTGAATTAAACAAATGTGTTCCGGGTGTAAAATATGAGACTGATTTATAGAAGATGAAACATTAAACAACTTGTCTGTTCAGATAATCTTCTGATAGAGAGTTTGTGTAAATATAAAAAACATACATTTGAACAGGAATTCGAACCTTAGACGTCGAGCTATAATAGCCAACTACTCTATCGGCTGAGATAACCGGGATTCACTTCATTTAACTGTGTCATTTAACCATATATTTCTCAAAGTGAGCTGATGTAGTTAAGTAGTTCGACCATTAAAAACTGAAATTTAATTAGCCACGCATTCTCTTACTACATAAATTCAATTATCATGTATTCAATTGACATACACTGAGGTCGCCTAGGGTAGAAAGGTGCTAAAGGTACATTCCAAAAAAATCTGTTTTTTTAAATAATAGTTTGAATTAAATTAATCTACTAATGACTTCTAAATAAAGAAATAACATTTAGATATTTTATTTAATATTAGGAATGTATTTTTAAAACAAGATCCCCCCTTTTTATGGTTTGATGATATTCAGGTTCACTTTGTTAGCGAATCGCTTGATATTTAATTAGAGGTTCGGAAAAAATTAAAATAAAAAGGATGTGAAAAAGTTATAATATTTTTGCTAATCTTGATGATGAAGGTATGTGGTGGAGAGAGAAGGGGGCATTTATTTTGTATTTATATCATTTTTTTGTCCAGTATTTTGGCACCCTATTATTATTATTAATATTATTTCACGTCCCGCATGAGTATCGGATTATTTATATTATACATAATACACCTGGGGCACAAGTTTTAAGTCTCGCCTAGTCCGAAAGTGGTTGCGCTCACATTGCAATTTATTGAGGTCGCGCGGGTTCACAATGACCCTTCCTTTTGTTGTGTATGTTAATCCTTTTTTTTTAAGTTTTGTTTAGTAATAAATATTGTATTCATTTTGAACATATCACGAGTGATTTTTTAATTAAATACGTATTAAAAATAGCTTAGCATAGCTATAAAAAAAAATAGGTACGTCTTTTTAGGGCTTACTTTCTTCTTTCGTTAACTCATGATTTTTTTTACTTTTTACTAAAATATTATTCTAGAAAATATGTTTGAGATTATAATATATAATTTTTAAACATTTTAACCATTTACAAAAAAGTTATTTGACTTACAAAACCCACTTCGGTGGCCGAATGTTCAAATGCGCTACTCTCGTGTTTGACAAGACTACTGAAAACGGCAGTGAGGGTGCATTTTCCTAAATGGTTTCCCAGTATCCCTCCCCAAAAATGAGGGTGTACATCCCCTAAGTTAAACCTTTATAATCACTAACACATTAGTATAATTAGTACATCGGCGTAAAAATCGAATGGGTAATAAGACGTGGTGCTAAAAAAACTTACAAAAACACTTATAGAAAGCGATCAATATAACAAACTTATACTAATTAATTTAAGAAAGTATGTTTTATTATTTAAATGTCCAAATAACAGTGCAAGTATTTGTGATATAACCTAATACAAAAGACCATATCTTTTATTCATTTCAAAACATAAACATAGAATAAAATGAAACTAATAATATTTTTTAATTGATTGTCGCCTTTCTCATTAGTACAGTCGCTTCAAAAAATTTCAATATAGTCAAAGCATGTGATCTCACCATTATTCCGACAAATCTACTTTTGGCACAACGGTCAGGTATGGTATAGGTCTTGTTTTCTGAATTTGGTGGACATTTCCCAGGGTGTTTGCATTTTCTTGGAAATTCAGAGTCACTTGTGGCGCAAATGGCGCTCCTAGATCGTATGACCTTACTTCTTACTTCCGGGTCCCTTGGGCGCAACTCTAAATATGGTCTTGATTAGTCAGTGTGTATCCTGAAATAATATATATACATATATATTTAGAATTGACCGCCTATGTAATCTAGTCGTCAGAGCTCCTTGATACAGATTCAGAGGTCCCGGGTTCAATCCTCAGCACTTTCAGATTTGTATATAAAGCAGGGGGTCTGGAACGGGGTCAACTCAGCCTTGTCATGACAATTGAGGAGCTACCTGAATGAATAAGTGGTGGCCCGTTTTATAAAACTGAAATTAATGGCTGTAAGGTCAGTTATGTTGATAACATCAAACCCTCTTTCCGCAAATGTTGGAACCATCTGCGGCAACATGCGACGGCAGCTTTTTCAGTATAACTTGCTTGCGGTCTTTTTAATAAATTTTAATTTTACGTACCGCTTAAGATGTTTTCGCGTACCTCAGGTTGAATACCAATGTTATGGTGTAAAGATAAGGTCATAGTGTAATCCAACTTGGTAATACTGCTTGCTATCTTTCAGGATAAACGGAGTGTAGCCTACATCCTACTCCAGTTCAAGGGTTTTGAAATAACTAATGGCAATCAAAGCAATGTAGCTCATAGAATACATTATATAGCGTATTTATTTTTCATCTTTCATTTATTAATTTTTATCTAGAGGAGACAATGTGGAATACAAGAGTAATATAAAAATATATTATTGAGTTTATACGATGTTTGATGTGGTGAAAACCAAGCGTTGGGATATAACGACTTCGTCGTCAAATAGACGAATATATATATATATGAATAATAAACTAAATAAAAAACCAAAACAAAAGGTCGCGTTGAAAACCTGTCAAGAATTGCTACTTGAAAATTTAACAACATTTTCTCTCATTGAAAGCACGTGAGCTTAACGTCATTTTCTTCATGCCATGGAGACGTGATATGCTTATAAAATATTTCTACTCTTCACATTTCACCATGCTTTGCGCATATAATCTCGTATTCTTTTCGTTTCAGATGTGTTGAATTATTGTCATAAGAGGTAGGTGCTACACCGGTTTTGTAATATCCATTGTGGATATTTTTTAATATCTTAACAAATTGGATACAAATCATAAACGTTTCTATTTGCTATTGGCTCTAGAAAATATTTTAAAAGTATAGCATTTATATTAAAATAGTTTTACTAGTAAATATGCGTCTAGTATGAGTTCATTTTATCAAAAATACTATGTAATTCTGTTTAATGCACACAATATTACAATACATTTTTATATTTTCAAGGTTTTTGTTGTGATAATTGCTATTAAAAAGTTGCGCATTAATTGAATTAATTAACTCGAATCGTTGGTTACGAGTTCTAAATGTCAGGCTCATTTAGTCTAGTTTGCTGGTGACAAGGAGGTCAGAGTTCTAATATTGATCAGGTGTAATGAGAGTAATTTCCCTAAATGGTTTTCCACTCTCCCTTCACGCAAATGTAGATATACTGATTCTAAAATCCAACCTCCATCATATTTAACCTTTAACGGGTAACAAGATGCAATGGTTATTGTTTTCGTTGTTTGAGTTACTTATTTAAAATAGTTGTAGACTAAACATTAATAATATGGTAGCCTGGCTAAATGTAAGACAAGGTATTACAACTTAACTTCAGCAGATTAAATAAATAAATGAAAAGGATTTTTTTTTAATAAGCTAAATAGTAGTTATTGTTTAAGGAAATTGATTTTTTCCTGTTTTTATGGGTTCCCTTTATTATTTTTTACGATATAATATTTACATATTTAAAAAAAATAGGAATCTTCCAAAAAATATCTTAACTGGGACAGTATAAAATTACCGTTAAACTGTACAAAATCCACAACTAGCTAAAATAATAATTGTTTCAATCTTTGAATCCCAGTTTAATCTACTGCATATTATAATCATAAGCTACGCTCATTTTCCACTCGCATTCCTTGAGTTAAGTTACCTATTTTCATTTGGTCCGCAGCCAATGAGAATGTTCCTCTCTTCCAGACTTGACGCTAACCCTACCCCTTCGTCCCTAAGGAGGAAAGGTAATTAAGAAGAACAAGGGTCTTCAGTGTTTACACTGGCGTTAACAATTCTACAAGAAATTAAGTTTACTTCAACTCACGTAGGTGGGACTTCATTGTTTGAGTAAGAGAAAAATGAAGGAAAGTGGAAGAGTAGGTGAAAAAAAAACGACGCTATAACATTAGAAAAGTAATGTTTTCTTTGCAAAATGGAATCATGATGTGAATGATTTATTTTGATTGAAAATAATCAGTTTGGAAGGAAAAGATGATTAACAAAGCCTATTTTAAAAAAAATCAGACTGTAGAGGAATGTAATCTTATTTGTGAAATTTGATAAACTCATTATTTTAGGTGAATTGTGTTAACAATAATTCTTTCAAATATAATATCTGTACTAAGAACGTATATTGGTATAGACCCTATGTATAGTGCTAAAATCGATATAAACTTTATTAGGAACTGCCGAGTATGTAAAAAAGCTATAAAATAAATTAGCAAGATAGATTTTATAAGTTCAAGTTTTCAATTTAATTGATGTATTTATGAAATTTCTTGCAAATATGATTATGTATATCTAACTAAAACATTTAAAATAATTTAAAAACTATATGTTTTTGGAATAAAAATCATCCAACTAAGTTAAAAATTTAGCCTTAGCCCTTGCCACCTAAGTAATTTAAGAGCCCGTTTTAATCCACGGATATCACGAGATTTTTACTAAATAATAAAGCCGAAATTAGGCGTCCCATCAAAGTAAGGTGTTTTTTAAAAATTAAATATCAGTCAGGGGAATTAAGATGAGTATTATCACTAAATCATAGTATAACCAATGAGAAATAAATAATTTAGGCCTATCTCAATTTCACTATTGTAAAAGTAAAGATCCATAACTCGCTCAGTAGGATTTCAGGATATAATATGAGCTGGTATCTAATTTCCCAGTTATCTTACTGTATGTATTGAATAGAATACATTACAAGTGGATCGTTGCAGCGATGGCTGCAAATTATTGCACTGAAATGTATTTGAAACATTTTATTGGGAAAATATCTATATAATATCGTAAAAGACTATCAAATTTAGATATATATATATTTAGCTTTCAGTGTTTAATTTGAATCAAAACGTATATTTCCCCCCCCCTTTCACGCCACGGTGAAAACTTTTAAACGACCCCTCTCCGAGATCTCTATCTATTCGTTGCACAAAACCATTCAAGTAAGAATTGAGCTGTTATTATTTTAATCAAGAATAAATATTTTACTTACTGATATAAAATCATACACCAATTATGGTTTTCATGGTGATGTAAATAAAGAATGAGTGTACAGTTTAACCCCTAGTAAAATACGGTACGCAGTTTCCGGGCGAACAAAGAACCTGCCCTTAATCCCCCGCAAACCCCTTAGATACTGATTTTACAGAAGAGTTCACCACCACGGCACTCTTAACTAATATATTGTTTTAATATGTTTGTTTTGTTTTTCATTAGAGTTGATACACCTGTGGTTTTTTTAGCAGGTGTTTCACTCAATTGTACTTTGAGCCCATTTGAGCACTCCTATGGAGTGTCTCAGGTGGTGAGGGATTATATCTCTCCCCTATCGGGATTTTATTATGTTTTAAATATATTTCAAGGCCCTAATGTCCTCGATGTGTCGATGGGCCTCTAAACTACAATAATAATAATAATAATAATAATAATAACCACGGCACTCATTAGTGATAGAGTGAGTGTGAGAAATTTAGTGTGAAAACTCAGTGTGAAAGAGTGAGAGTGAACGACTGAGTGTGATCGAGTGAGTGTTAGCGAGTTGAGTGTGATCGAGTGAATGTTAGCGAGTTGAGTGTGATCGAGGGAATGTTAGTGAGTGACGGTATGAGAGAGAGAGAGAGAAGGTGTAGGATTGACACGGCGTGAGAGAGAGAGTGTATGTGAAAAATAATGTGTCTAAAACAGAGCTAGTGTGGTGAAATACGAGTATAATGTGTATGAAATAGTGTGTGTTAATGTGTGATTGAAAATTTTTTGAGAAAGAGTGTGTGAGAGAGTACGTGAAAAATAATGTTTATGAGATAAACTGTGTGCGAGAAAGAGTGTGTGAAAGAGTATGTAAGATATATAGAGTATGTGATAAAGATTGTATGATAAAGTGTGTAAGAGAAACATTGTGAGAGAAAGACTGTGGGTGTTTGAGAGGGAGAAAGTGGATGAGAAAGGTTGTGAGAGAGAATGTGTGAGCGTGTGAGATAGATTGTGAGGGAGAGAAATTGTAAGAGCGTATGTGTGTGAGAGTTTGGGGGAGTGTGTGTGAGAAGGTTTTTTGAGAATATGTGTGTGTGTGAGAGAGATTAACTGTGTAGAAAAGAAAGATAGGGAGAGAAAGTGTGTGTGTATGTGAGAGAGAGAGAAAGTGAGTGTGTGTGTATGTGTGTGAGAGAGAGAAGTTAGATGGAGTACACACACCACTATTTTTAAATATTATCCCCTAAAATTCAAGGGGTAGCATGGTAGCATTATTGAACTTATTTTTATTGGAATATTATTTGAAAGAATAAACATAAACACTTACAATTAGATCATATGAGATACATAAAATATTATATCAAATATTTTTAACATACTTTCAATATTAAGTGGTCACAAGGAAACTTTGTTATTGTGATATTATTTGAAAAAATGAACACAAAAACCCATACTAAAACAATTAAAAAGTGGCTATCTTAACACATTTCAAGATCATTTTGTAAATTTTTGAAGTTATAATATATAACAAAATATATTTAAACATAATTGTCTCGTTTTTAATTTGTAATTCAGCATGAAACAAAAGGTAATAAAATATTTTCACGAAAGTTACTACTTGATCTTTAATTTAAAAATTATAGTTAATATTGTTGATTTAAATGCAAATTAACGAAAAAAATTACAATAACCGTAAATGTTTCCCCAGTCTAGGAAATTAATTCCTTCAATCAAATAATGCATGTAAGAGATATATGCTAAGACCAACAATTTTAATGGTCATTTTTGTGATCAGAGGTAAATATTCAAATGAAAGGAAGGAAAAGTATGAATACAAACAAAATGCAGCCTACTTTCATTGGTTTGTTTAATATGTACACATTTTCGCCATAATTTTTATATTTGTTACACCGTACAACTTAAGCAAAAGTCGAGATATTTTTAACTAAGGAGAAATATTTTATTTACAGGTATTAAACCATGCACCAATCAGGGTTTCCATGGTGATGTAAGCAAAGGATAAAAAGCAAAGAGTTTGCTAGGAATGTAAGTTTCTAGATGGAAATTGGTATTTTCCAGATATTCTGAGCCCTGATCTTTAAAATGAGAGGCCGTTTGTCAAAATATGTTCAACCATTTCTTCGTAATTTATATTACCGTAAACAGGCTTATCAACTTATATATAAGATTCTGTGCGGTAATATTTATTGGCGATTATTATTTGTTACCTATCAATATTTTTATCACCTCGTCTTAATACCCTTTTGATCTACACGCATATATACTAGTATTACTTTAACGTGTTAGGGGTGATGAAGGTTGTATTTAGATTAAGTGTACCTGTATTTGTGTAGAGGAAGAGTGTAAAGCCATTTAGGATAAACCATCTTCATTGCACTCGACCAGGATTTGAACCACGATCTATCCATCATCGGCAGCGCAGTCTATTATGAAGTTGACGCCTTGGACAACACGGCCACCGAAGCAGGTATATAAAAAATTAATACCTAACTTAAATGAAATAAGTATCAATCTAGTAAACATATTCGATTAAATCAAAATACCCGAAATGAAACAAACTATTATAACAGGGTTTCATACAATCACGAAGTAATATTTAAATCCAGCTATTTATATAGTTTATATATTTTTTCTGAACAAGACCTAATTTTGAAAGCAATGAAATAAAAGTGCCTTTCTACAATTTTTCCTATATCAATTTTTTTTTAATTTAGCACCCCGTCTTACTACCCGTTTTGGTTATACGCTTTAAGTACTAATTACACTAATGCATTAGGAAATGGGAAGGTTGAATTAGAGGAAGTGAACCTTCATTTGCGTGGAGGGAGAGTGGTAAACCGTTTAGGAAAAACCACCCCTAGTTCACCCGACCTATATTCGAACCTCGATCTCCCAGTCCTCGGCAATCTAGCTCAACACGACTAGTGCGTTAGCCAAATACGCCACCGAGGCGGGTACTATGTCAATTATAATTATGTAATTTTTTTCCGATTTTCTAGAGGTTTATTCGGTACACATATCAGGGAACGTGGACTTGATGTCAGATTTATCTAGTCTTATTTACTGGTTATAGAGAGGTCAGTGATTTGAATTCTGGCTTGGTGTAATAAAGGTTTTTAATTCCCAGCATATTTTCCTACTTTCTTTCCACGCGCATGCGGATAAATTTACTTTCAATCCTATTTTAGCCATCCTTACCGGTTTAGATAAATTAAATTGTGTAAAGTCTGGACTGGTGAAAATTAAGAGAGAATAGTTTTTAGACTAGTGAACTGTCCTCAAGCAAACTTTGTGCACACATTGACTTTACTGAATATAATAATGATATATATTTCATATGTTAGTATATATTCTAATATGCAACCAAGAAAAAAAATATTTTTCAAACAAGGTTAAAATGACAGCTTGGACACGGGAATCGAACTCGGGACTTTTAGCTTTACGTGTATATGCTCTAACACTGTGCCATCCCGGTTAGTCTCACCATCTTTCATTAGTTGTTGATGTATTGAGTATATAGTTTGTGAAAGTGGTGAAATTATCGGTCACTCAGAGCCACCTACAATCACAGTCCACAGAGACTCGTAACCGACAGTATTCTGCCAAGCACTTCGTACTTTTAACTCATGTGTATCTCAAACTGATACGTGATGGCTATCTACAGGATCAGTCCTGAGAATTAAATCAAATTCAATTATGTGATAAATGATATCCTAGACATGGGAATCGAACCCCGGCTTCTATTCTCATTTCCCTGTGGCCATTTTTCACTGAATTGAATTTGATTTATTATTATTATTATTATTAGAACCGCGTCTTACTACCCATTCGGGTTATACGCACTTACACTAATGTGTAATGGTAGGGTAATTGTGAGATGAAATGGAGGACTTACAGTTTAACGTGGAATCCGAACCACGGTGGAGGCCATGCCATTCACAAGATGTCTTGTCAGAGGTGAAGGAAGGGTTTGGAAATCAGATAAATCTGTGCCGGGACCGAGGATTGAACCCCGGCCGCCAGCACAGAAGTCTTACACCTTATCCCTAGACCACCAGGTCACCTTGAATTTGATTTAGTTCTCAGGACCGATCCTTTAGATAATCATCACGTATCAGTTTGGGAAACACATGAGTTAAAAGTAAATACTAACCTGAACAAGGTTCGAACCAATCTTTAAAATATGATGCGTTGATTATATATATATAAAATTTAACAGTTTCAACCCTGAAGCCCTCTTTTTAAATTGATCTGAGAGTGAGACCGTTATGATTTAACAAAACTGTACTTTTATAAACCATCAAGTATTCTGTCAGACTACTCGATTCGTCCCCAGGGTACACACGTGAACCATATAGGAAAAAACAAACAAAAAACATAATTTTTTAACACAATATATACATTTTTATTTTACGTAGGAGGTAAAAAGAACCAAACAGAATAATTTATATTATTGGCTATTGATTGACCTGGACTTATTTATTTGGTGGAGAGGATCACAAACCACTGAACTATGTGTAGTGCTGAAAAATTATTAATGAGTTAGCTTTTGCTTGATGCTTTGAGGGCGATCCAAGTATGCTGAAACAATAATGTAGGTATGCATTTACATGGATGTGTGTGTATCTATGGATGTATGTATATTTATGCATGTGTGTGTACCTATGTGTGTGTGTGTATCTATGCGTATGTATTTTGTATTTGTGTGTATATATGCATGTGATTGTATGTTCATTTGTGTGTATTTATGTATGTGTGTATCTATACACGTGTGTGTATCTATGCATGTATGTATCTATACATTGTGTGTATCTATACATGTGTGTGTATCTATGTATGTGTGTATCTATGTATGTGGGTATCTATACATTTGTGTGTATCTATACATGTGTTTGTATCTATGCATGTGTGTGTATCTATGCGTGTGTGTATATACGCAAACAATTTTTATAAGAAACGCACTTTGGTAAAATGGCAATTAACTGATTGGTACACTTCTCTAGTCATTTGAACAATATAAATTATAAATGTAACAAGGAATTGGTTTATTCAAAGAGAAATTGTTATATCAAGAAATTGAATCGATATATTCAATCAACCAATATAAATTAATAATATAACAAGGAGTTAATTTATTCAAAGAGAAATTGTTAAATTAAGAAATTAAATCAATTATACAGACATAATTACTCTCCTAAAAATCACCTTTGAAAATGTTAAAGGGCAAAAGCTTGCATTCATAAATAGGCAAAACTGTGGATTCGTACAAGATATATTAAGCAGTTACAGAATGAAACTGAAAAACTGTAAAGGGTGTAGGTTGTCAAAGGGACAGATTGGAGCTGTTAGTACTAGGTCTAATCATCAACAACAACGTATCAGTGAGTGCTCAATTATATCAATAGAAGCCTAGAAAAAGGTGCAAGGAATATTTGCACAAATATATATATATGCATATGTGTGTATATATATGAATGTGTGTATATCTATGAATGTATGTGTGCATTTATGAATATGTGTATATCTTTGCATGTGTGTGTATCTTTGCATGTATCTATATATATATATATATATATATATGTATGTGAGCGTAATTATGGATGTATCTATGCGTGTGTGTGTATATATATCTGCTTGAGTGTGTGTTTCTATGCATGTGTGTGTATATGTGCGTGTGTGTAGCTATGCATTTGTGTAGGTACGTACAATCCGTTTACCCTGAACAGTAGCAGTTTTACCTAGACGGATGACCCAATCTTATAAGATGCACCATCGTGGAGTAGTAAAAGGTAAGCTTGCTACATTACAGGGTAGACGAAGTGTACATTGCATTTCTCCTAAAAGGTTGATAAGTATTACCTTGACTGATTAAGAAGTTAAGAGGCTTTATTATAAGTTACACCATATTCGGAATATCAAGGTAGCCTTTTCATCATTTGGGGCAAATAAAATTTGCAGTCGGGTTTTGTAGATTCTTCTTCAAAACATAGAAGGTGTTAATTTTGCAAATACAACTAAAACTCATCAAAAATATTGTAGAAATCTGTAAAAAAAAAAAATTGGGTGTGTGTTGAAAAGTATGCCAGAACGAGTCTAAACACGATTGCTATACCGAATAAATCGACCCCGATGGCTAGTATTTTGTTAAATTAGGAGAGTTTGAGAAGTATTTAAGGAAACATATATTACTAAAATCTTTAAAATTTCGTATATTTACTCTGTGATCACGTGACAACATAATTAATGACGTGACACGCAGCAAAGTTATTGAATTATTAGCTATTTAGTCATTTTTTCCGGCAGCATTTACATAGAAAGAATAGGATATTTAACTTTTTTTTAGTAAGGGTTTTATACTCTTAAAATAGTTTTATAGTACGGTTGAAACTGACCAACAGTTTTAGCACAAAATATAAAATATATATTTTTCCAAATCATCTCAAAATAAAATGAATATTGGCTACTTAAATTTGTCTTTTGGATATTTTCTATGTTAAATAATATATTAAATCAGCTATTTGTTGTTTTGCTGTCTCACGTTTCAATAACATAATGGTCGGCGAGAATTCGAAATATAACAGACATGGGATGACAAAGTTACGCAACCAAATCGGAAATTTATCGCATTTGGGTCCGGTGCTGAAGTTAAAATAAGAGAAAAATAAAATAAATAAATAGTGAAACTACATCTTACCGTTTCTACCTAATGACTTAATATGCTTAACAATATTATATTTTAGGGCTTATAAATATATTTTTATGTTTGTTTAAGGCTATATGATTATTAATTTTAATACTGATGTCAATATTATTAAATTATATAATAGCTCTTACATAAACTATAAAACATATATCAGTATATTATAATTTTACTGAAATTATAATTTACAATCTTGAGGGTAAAGCTATTTTATCATAGTTTTATAACAACCATACTTTTTCTTTTTTATAAAAAACATTATTATTATTTAGCACCGCGTCTTAC
This sequence comes from Timema monikensis, assembly GCA_902151445.1. Lineage (NCBI taxonomy): Eukaryota > Metazoa > Arthropoda > Insecta > Phasmatodea > Timematidae > Timema > Timema monikensis. Next base: position 126,067 of record CABFVZ010000268.1, on the reverse strand, counting down.
TATCCGTTCGGATTATACACTTTAAGTACTAATAACAATATTTGATAGGGAATTGGGAAGGTTGAATTAGAGGAAGTAAACCCGCATTTGCGTGGAGGGAGAGTGGAAGACCATTCAGGAAAAACCACCCCCAGTTCACCTGACCGAGATTCGAACCTCGATCTCCCCGTCCTCAGCGGTAGAGCTCAACACGACAAGCGCGTTAGCCAACTACGCCACCGAGGCGCGTTACAAAAAGACAAAAATATGTTAAAATAATATGAAAAAAATAATAACATGGCTAGAAAACTTATATAACTATGTTTTTGTTATTCCAATAACATCTGAGATGACTCGCACTACGAATTTTAATATATCCTGATGATGGTGCCGGCGTAGCGCCGAAACATAGAATCTTACCTGAAATTGAAAACTGTACACAAGGAACTGGGAATTAAGAAATACATATAAGGAAATAATTCAATTATTTTAATTTATATATTATTTATTTCAATCCTATATTTTTTATGTTTTTTATATTTTTTTTCAATTATATAATTCTGTCTATTCTAACTTATAATTACATATGTTTTTTTATAGTTGCCTTATTGTACACATGACTTAGAACTCATCGTTTATATCATTGTATTTTAACTTGTCATCAATGTAAATTGACTTAAAGTTTACATTTTATAATGTGTTGTCAAACTTTTTAGATGTTATTATAAAAATGTCTATTGAAGTTATTATAAATGTTATCATAATACAGATTAATTATACTTATTCAACTTTTTTATAACTTATAGGCCTATACTATTTGCTCTTTAGATTCCATCTAATGTTCTAACTTTCATTCTCACAATTTTTACCACATTGAATTCTATCGTCATTAAAATTATATAACTATGTGATTTAACGCCTCAAATGGAACTATGACGTAATGAGTTAATACCCCTGCTTACAGGTACCACTTTCTCTATTTTCAATGCTCTCAACATTCATTTGGGTGTAATCACGAATTCCGTGAGCCCTTATCAATTTTTACCATGCTTTATTTTTTTTGTATTTCGTTGTCATATAAAAGAATCGTTGGTTTCGTGAGAACCGTTATTACAAAAACAATCTAAAAGCGAATACGAATGCGTCGTAAATTAAATATACGCTTTCACTGATGAAACGGGCAACGACCAATTTAAAATAATTTAGCTAAACCCCTCAACCCTCCCCCCCCCTCACCACCACCACCACCACCACCACCAAGCCCCCAACCCAACACGATTCAGTGACCGGATAGTCTGAGGCGTCACTCTCATGTCAGACGTGCCTGCTGATGACAGAGAGATCGGGGTTCGAATCCCAGTTGAGTCTACCGGGGGTGGTTTTTCCTAACTGGCTTCCCACTCTACTTCCAACCCAAGGCAGGTAGATGATCTCTAATCCTTCTTTCCTCATCTCTACCCCGTTAGAATAGTTATCATATATGCGTATAACCTGGACAGGTAGTGTTAATAATGTTCCGCGTCTGGGCTATATCAACCGTAGTCCATTAGTGTAAAGATTAGGCAGTACTAATGTACTGTTGCCCAGGGGAAGCCCGCATGTACTAATCGTACATCCTTTTGGTGGAGAGACTTTTCATAACCTGATGAGACTTGGTGATGTGGATAGTGAGTGTGAGAATGAGGAACCATTGGAAACACTTAAGCCTAACTAGCCAAGCCCAGGTGTCCGATGGGATATTTCCCCTTTCGGGAAAAAATACCTGAGGTATAAGATGGGAATCGAACCCATAACCCGGAACCAGATTCACTAACAACTACATCACGGGGCCAGTTTGAATAGGTAGTAAGACGCTATGATAAACTACCAATAAGCATAGTAAAAGCTCTAAAATTAATTCCAGTCTAAAGCTTGATTTTTTTTTTAATGTCAGATCCCGTAATCTCGAATTCCCATAAGGATTCAAGGGGTTCGAGGGTTTTAGTACTGTAGCATCTCAGCCCTACTATTTTTAAAAATAAACATTTCAAAATTCATTTTATTTAGAAGACATTTCTTATATGGTTTGTTAGCGTGGCGAATAAATATATTTACCCTCCACTTTCTTTAACGAGTAAGTACCCCCTTAAAGAGGAGACTATTAGACCAAAGAGCTTGTGTTCCACTTGGCCTTCATATATCGCACCAAAATCTCCGAATTCTCTCCAGGAAACATTTCCTGGCCGCGCTACTTGTTTAATCTCTATAAACCCTGGAGGAAAGTAATAGAAGGGTTCTTTTGTGGAGTATAATAATTATTACCTTTTTTTCCTTTCTCAAGTCTCCTTCTGGCTTCTGGCCACAGTGTTGGTATATTCGTAATTTATTCCCGGATCTATCTGGAGACGTTATCATATTGGAAAAGATGGCTAGTAATAATTATATTTAAATGTAATATTTGTAGGAGGGGTGTACAAATATATGATTTTGCCATTAAACCTTAAAGGTTGGGCTCTAATTAACATAATAAATATGTTTAGGAGGTAATCTGGTTGGTTCTATGTGGGTATTAGATTATGACGTTTTCTCTGAGTATGTTGATTAGTTCTAAAGTGCAGATAAAAACACAAACTAACCGTTCCATTCTTCTTATTTTATATTGCTTAAAGATACGATTTAAAAAAAATCCACTTGAATACAATATATATTTTATTATTTATTTATTTGAGGTTTACTTAAATTGTTTATCAAATTACTATACAGTATAAATAGTATTTACTTGGAAAATTTAAAAATAAATGGTATGGTGGACCGCACATACATTATCGCTCATTTACCTAATTTTTTTTTAGAGATTTCTACTTTCCTCATTTTCCAGACCTATTTTAAGAGAAATATTTGCTTTTACCTCGGAAACTATTGGATTTATAAAAATATATTTAAATTAAAGAGGGTTTTAATTTTAATAGGCCTACAACTTTGCAATAATAATTTATTTTGTAGCTAAAATAGTTGTGGAGATATGGTTGAAATTGGAGATATCCCAACAGTGGAGATATCCCTAACTAAGAGATATCCACTTATATAAAGGAATCTTCAAGTCATTTTTCTAGAAAAATGAGTTATGTCATTTTGTATGTGATTTCAAACAGTGCCTGAATATGAATTTTAATCAAAATCGTTTGAGCCAATTTCAATAAATTTGATTTTTTCCGTTTTATGCCGTAAGTAACCTACCCATAATTTAAGGGTTGGATGGATAATTTTAAAAGCCCTTTCGGAGAACCATATGAAAACCTTAGATACCAAGTCTCAGCCAGATAGGTAGAATGGTTCCGGCTCTAGTCCAATATACAGACAGACAGACAGACTACATCGTGAAAACCAGTTTTTCAGGTTTAGAAGACCATCCATTAAAATCTCTAATTAGTTTTTTAACGATCACAATACTCTTACCAAGCGGTTACATGAAAATCAAAATGGGGGAGGGGGAATTAACGTGCAATTTCTGACTCTACTGATTGTATCAGCACATGACCTACAAGTTAACTACATTTAAACGAAGACACAACACCCCATCTCACAGCCATTAATTCATCACTGTGAATGGATAACTACCAATTTCACCAACTAAACCTATTTCGGCCATGTCGGGAATCGAATCCAAGACTAAAAATTAATTAAAAAGGTGAGTTACCAATAGAAATTTTGTGTCAGATTTGAAGGTGAAACTTAAGCAGTATACATGTGAATAAACATAATATATATTGGAGTTGAATGGGGTTAAACCTGCAAAGGTGGTACGATGGTATCATCATCATCATTAGGTCATCAATACTGCGATTAATTTGTTGCAGCGCTGCCAACATCCTTCGCTATCAGATTCATATACTGCGGTCTTGACCTTCCTCTTGAATTTCTCTCTTCCACATCTCCTTCTTTAATTATCTTCGTCAAACTATCATGTCTCACTTTATGGACTAACGTATTAACTCTTCTTTATTGCATCCTTTTTTAAGATTTCCTTTATTAAGTTTCTTTTCTTAACAATTTTTTTATTTGATATCATCTCCATCACGTATATTTTCAACATTTTTCTGTAGCACCCCATTTAAAATTCTTCTAATATTTTCCTTACAGTTGCACCAATGGTCAATGTCTCACATACATATAGTGCAACGCTTCAGACATATGTCATTAGAAACTTTTTTTTTACAAATCTATACTAGTCAAGTAGTCTGAGGAATTAGATTCTCTTTGCAATTGACTGTAGTCAATGGAAAGAGGTCGAGGAACGAATCCTGGTTGAGTACCCGGAAGTTAATCACCAATGTGGGATTTTTTATTACTGTGGATTTCCCATGTCCTCTACCCTGACTATGTTTCTTTCATTTATTTTGAATTAGTATTCAACATTTATAAAGGTGTTTATTGAGAATGAGTTAAGGTTCATATTTCTTAAAACTATTTTTGGCAGAAACAATACATATTGTATCTCTAGAAAAGTAAACTTAACATATCCAATCAAGCAATATTTTATTTAATTTAGCTAAAAAATATTTATTTTACATACACCCCCTAAAAATAGGACCTTAATTCTTGTTGCTTTTATCCCATCTTAAGTTAAGCTTTTAAAAATATATTACCTCCACATCTCAAAACTTATCCAGGTAGAACACATTTTAACTGATCTATTGTGATAGGTATGGGGAGGGTAGAATACATAGGAAATGTATCCGAATTTGCATAAATGGACAGTGAAAAAAACATCTAAGTGAAAAACGTCCTCAATACTCGCAGCCGAGAGTAAATCACCAACCTCCCCGTCACTGGCAAACCAGACTAGATGAGCTTGATATTTAGTCCTCGTGACCATCAATACGAGCGCCTTCAAAAATCATGAAGTTTCTAAAACTGTCGTAAACAATAATTAGATAATTAGGTGTCGAAGCTATTATAAATAAATTCCAATATCTATTAATTAACGTCCAACACCTTAGCTCAGTCGGTAGTACGTCTGCCTACCTAGCTAAGGATACCGTGTTCGATTCATGCTATGGCCGAAAATGGTATCGTTGGTGAAATTTGGGTTATGCCTTTTATAGTGATGAATTGATGGCTGGGTGTTTGATGTATTTGTTCTAGTTTTAAGTTAGTTTATAAATCGTGTGCTGATGTAATCATTCGGTTCATAAGGTACTCGTTAAATACCTCTAGCAATAATAGTACTTAAAAAAACACCCCCCACAAGGATGACTGAACCACTAAGATACGTAGGACTCTTTAAGATATGCTTTCATGTCGTTTGAAGCGAGAATTTGTTAGAGAAACAAACAAAAAACTGGGAAAATGTTGGTTTATGATTTAATTACAAAAAAAAAGTTGTGTGTTATTACTTTCTTTCCTTTGATGTGTAATTATATTCTTTTTTGCAAAGCAAACCACTTTTATATTTTAATAAAAACTTTTCTTTGTAAGCTTTAGTTAAAAATAACTAAAGTTTTTTCCATAAAAAAAATTAAAGTATGATTTCGAATAATTTTATGTTTAATTGTATCGTGTTTTTTCTAAAAAGTGACCACTAATACAAAGTTGTCTTTACTAGATACTGTGTTTGAACAAACTCGACTACTTTCCTTTCTTTTTTTAAAAGAAAATTACGATTATAGCGATACAGTGTAGAGGAGGATTACACAAAAGAACTATAAGTATGTCGTAAAAAGTATATTTCTCTCGATTTTGTATATATTTAAATTTGAAACTCAAGCTAGTAACTTAGTTTATATATATAATACATACAATATATATATACATATATAATACATACTATATATATACATATATACAATACATGCATATATATCTTTTCACACTATGTCTTACTACCCTCTTGGGTTGTAAGCATATGCACTAATTGCGCTAGTGAGTCAGGGATTAGAAAGATTAAATTAAGAGGAAGTGTACCTACATTTTCGTAGAGGAAGAGTGAAAATCACATTTAGGAGAAAACCACCCTTAGTACACGCGACAGGCCTTTGAACCCAGATCTCCCCATCATTGAAAGTCAAGTATATTTCGAGGGTAATGCCTTAGACTATGTGACCACCGAATAAGAGGTTTGATGGATGCTCACGCTTTGAAACCATCAAATCAGTTAATATAATATAAATATAAGAGGAAAATTTTTAGATCCACCCTCCAAATATAGGGGCCAGTCTCGTCTTATCAGAGTTTTACAGAGATCGGGAGGTAGGTGTTCAAATCCTGGTCAGGTGTGCCTAGAAGTCTTTTTATTTTTTTAATAAATGGATTTTTAGTTTCACGGCACAAAGCCGAGGGACGTGGAACACGGGAAAAAAAAATTCTCAGGAAGATTAACAAACCTAATTACTGAGATGAAATCTTTCCTTACTTTAGGGCACTCATAATTTTGTTGAATCTCCTTGTCTTGTTTCCGTGTCTGATTTACGTAAGCTATAAGTAACACAACACTAACACTACCCACTTTGGTGGTCACATGGTCTAAGGCATTCTCTTCACAATATACTAAGACCACCGATGACGGAGAGATAGCGTTTTGAATCCCGGTCGGGCGAACTGGGGAGTTTTTTTTTCCCAAATTCATTTTCACTTTCCCTATACGCGAGTGCGTGTACACTTACTCTTAAATTCAAACTTACTCATCCTTAACGCATTATCATCAAAAAATCCATTAACGATGTACTGACACTTTTTAAGGCGACCAACCGATTAGGGAAACCAGTTTAAATTAGGTTTTCAGCACAAAACTAGTAAAGGTAGGATTGGTGCGACATGGAGAAAGGGAGGAGCTGAAATAAATGGGGAAGGAAAAAAAAAACACCATAAATGTTAACGACAGAGATTTAACTCCAGCTTCCTAAGTAGGCTCACAGTACACAGCCCGAGTGCCCGGTATTGCTGGGATGGAACTAAGCTAATTACAATTTATAGACGGATGGTATTTTTCCACTGGAATGAACCCTTGATCTCGACCGTGGGCGGGCTCGTTTAGGCGTTGTATTCTAACGATGACCTAGCAGCCCCTGAGATACTTTGGTCAGTAGGGTCAAATATTTTCCCTTGCTTGGTGCACATTCTGGGAAAATTAAGGAAATGAACGCCCACCAACGAAAATTCCCTGTCATCCCTTCTGTTTTAATGGGATGAAAGTCAATACTAATAAGATTAATATTTATTGGTAGGTTTCTTGTAAGGTTTATTAATGGACTATTATAATTGAACGGAAGTAAATATTCAATTTAATGGGAAGTGTACCACCATTTATCCAAAGAAATTAAAATAAATCATTTATAAAATTACAGTTTTTTTTATTAAATTACCCTTGATTGATTCAGCTGGTGCTCAAACCAAACTCCGATATTGTGGTATAAGAATACCAACCAATAAGTTGAGTTTGCTAGTAAATATATTAAAATAATACCACAATACGCTTACATATTTAGTTTGTAAGCTCACTATAGTTGTTAACTTACGTGTATTACAAACTGATATCCGATTATCCTCCGCAGGACCAGTCCTGAGAACTGTATCAAATTAAATTGAGGAAAAAATGAAAACCTGGACACGGAAATCGAGCCCGGGACCCTTGTATCTGTGCATCAATGCTCTACCACTGAGAAATTCCCGTGTTCAGGATGTCATTTATCACTTATTTGAAACCTATTATCGTATTTCTCAACCATTTTACAAGGGACGCAATTTTAGATACATCCCTTACATCTCACATCCCTTTTGTTACCAAACGTCATGAGTTAAGGTGGGAAGTAAAGGGAACGTGAGATACGGTCCATATTTTTGAAGTTCTTACAAAAAAAAAACTTTTTTTTTACGAAACCAAAATATTGCTTCACTAGATACTCCATGGTGTAGACCCGCAATCGAGCCAAGAGAGCGGCCGACGTATATTGGCGAAGATAGTGCCAACTTCTTCGGATAGATGGTGTCATGTGGTCAGCAAAACTAACTCTCCAGTCGTTAATCTCAGATATCTAGAGTGGATTCACTACTTAGTTTTAGTTCTTTTCTACGACTGAAGAAGTAGTAATTGGATGTGTTAGGACGCACCCTGTCGCCATTCGTGTTCAATATTTTGCTAGAAGGCATGTTGGCGTTATCCGATCCCATCCAGCCACGGTGAATAAGTTTTGAAGCATATTATTCCTGAATGTATTAGCTTTAATTATCTTCTTTGGTTTCCACTATTTTAAGTGTAATATTTTTATGCAGATTAGTATTATTAATATCCTTTCTTTTTCTATTGAGAGCACGTTGTTCATATCCGAGTCCATCCAGTCGTTAACAGTAGGTTTTGAAGGATATTATTAAATATTTCAAATCTAATCCTCTTCTTTAAATTTTGCCAATATAATTATTATAACTTTGTATTTTTACGTAGCCTAATTGTGTAGGTGTCAACTTTACATGGTTGACACGCTACAGGCTAAATTTTCTTCATATTGTACTAGCAACATTTCTTGAATATTTGTCATAAGGATTAGATTAGGAACTTTTTAGATGAAGAGAAAGTCTTGGTAAAATTATGTAACTCTTAAGGTCAGATATCAAAAAACTGTTGATATTACTATGCGTAGTAGATTTAACTAAATGTGTCTACTGATTAAATATTTTATCAATTCCCTACACACAAAAAAATTAAAAATGAAAACAAAATTCTGATCTTAGCTTACATTTCCTTCTATTACACCTTAAGAAAACCTTGAGTATAGAACGTGTATGCATGAAGAAATCTTTTGCAAATAAATATTTAATATATACTAATTAAATTAATATAAACTAAACTAAAATATATTTTTGGCGTAGTACTTGTGAGATTAAATATACACTCCCCATATTTTCGCAACACCCTTTTGATAACTACTCTGAAACGTTCTTCTCTTATATAAGACGGTAATGCATTTATCTATTAGATTAAAGATCCTGGGTTCGGAAAAACTTATAGTTTGTGATATGGTGGTCTACTCTTAAAACTGATGATCGACTCACTTCAGTGGTATAAAGCGCTACTCTCGTAATAGACTGAACTGCTGATGACAGGGACATCAAAGTTCTAATCCCGGTCGGGTGTATTGAGATGTTTTTTTTCTTAAATGGTTTTCCACTATACCTCCACGCCAACGCAGGTACAACTAACCTAAATCCAAACTTACTTATCCCTAATACATTAGCGTAAATCGTGCGTAATACGTAAAAGGGTAATGATAGGTGTGCTAAAAATAATTACAGTTATATATTTGACGAGTATATTCTAAAAACTAAGTAAGTTTGTACTAATGTGTTGATATTATCACATAGTTAATAAAACTCACTTTAAATAGTCCGTAGTTTAAAAAGAGAAAGCATTCCTCTAGACGGGGGGAATAAAATATGTCATCGTAAAAGAAGGGTGGTATGATTAGGTCCTTATCGTAGTGGATACAATTTTGGCAATACATCAATGCACACAAGGGAGGTAATATTTTTTTCAAGATATTGCGAGCTAAGAGTCTTTCTGTCTTCATAACAATAGTAAAACTACTAAAAGAAATATTTCTTTCTCCTTCCTTTGTCATCCCCGGAATTCAGACGCCCGAGGTAACGGCCCAGGACTCGAGGAGAAGAAGCCTTTAGTTCCTTCAGATAGCGTGTAGATGAAGCCCGGTCGTCCCGGATAGAGGAACGCGAGGAGAAAAGATTAGTTCTTTAATATGGTTAGTGGGGTCATTTTGAATTTTGTTTCAAGAGTCGAGACTGGGACAGCCAAAAAGTACACATGACCCTCATATTATCATTATTATTTATTTATTATATCTTGTACTTATTAAGAACACCATTAAATCATAAAATAATAAACCACACAACTCTTTTAAGATAAGAATGTTACGTTTTTTTTCAAACCACATTTTTTCTTCCCGTTAGAGTTATCTGAAGCTAGTTTCGCCAAGTGGGTTGAGATTGGAGAAGGTAAAATTTAGAGGAAATGTACCTAAGCTCGTATGAATGAAGTGCAAGTAACATTTAGGAAAAAAACACTTTCACCACATCCGGTATTTATTATTATTATTATTATTATTATTCGGAATAAATACACAATACACGAGTACTCAAGAATGAAGAATATAGAATATTTATTTTTTTATTCATATATTTATATATATAGATATACATAGGTACATTATATACGAATATATATATATATATATATATATATATATA
>CABFVZ010000268.1:92590-115845 GCA_902151445.1 Timema monikensis | reverse complement strand
ATATATATATATATATATATATATATATATATATATAGTTTTCAACTCAGTAATTTGTGGTGCAGTATCGTAATATATAACCATTTTATTACTATGAATGTTAAATCATGTTTAATTTTTCACTACACACCACAAAAACAATTTTGTGGCATCCAATAATGTTTTATTGTAATAGAACCTACGTGTATAGATAGCTTCGAGATATCGCGTAAGAGGAGAAGCCAAAATACACATCTAAAGGGAGAGAGAGAGAGAGAATAAGAGAGATAGAAAAATGTTATTTCTGAAAAGCACACAGCTAATGGGCAGGAGAGGAAGGAAAGCTATTATCAGCAGATATCGAAGTTTCAAGATAAAGTTAATATTGACGCATGAAATGGGTTATAATACTCAACCCCAATCCTTGCACTAGACAATAAGATAGCATCCTCTATAAGTTTGCCTCAAGAGAAAATGGCATATATTTTAAACAAATCTAGATATTTGATTTAAGAAAAAAAAAATAATAACTTGATATAATGTCCCTACTATGTATTGAACAAAAGTAAAATAAAATAATTTATTTTACATGTTTTTTAAAATTAATATTATACTATGTCAAAGTATCTAACTTAAGTACAATCCATTTAACCTGAAAGTTAGCGGTAGTACCTTGACGGATTACACTATGGTCCTATCTTATGTGCCATACCATAGTGGAATCATGCAAGGTAAACTTGCTAATTTACGGGGTTAACTAAGGGTACATTTTATGCTATGTTAGCACATTGGGCTAAATTTTTGTAAATTTCTTGACTTTTCAAAATTTTTCGGTTAAAATATAAACTTTTTAAAATTTTATATCCAAAGTAAATTTCTAAAAATACATTTTTAAGATGTTATATTTCGAAAGAAGTTTTAAAAATAATATAAAGTGAAATATTTCCTAAACAATTGTGTTTATAGATAAAAAAATAAATTATAAATAAAAAGTCAAGAAGTATATATTAATACTTTTTCTTTTTAAAACAATACATAATTTATAAATATATTTGCAAATACAAATTTAATAAACAATATGGCTCAAAATTCACGTTATATATTTTTTCCGTACTGTTGGATTAATTTTATAAATCAAAGTATTGACTATAAAATAAAACTGACACTTTAAAACAAAACATTTTGAAGATCTTTGGAAATAGATGTCTGAGTATTCTACGAAAGAGTAACTTTTTTTTTTTTTTTTTAGTTTTCAGCAAGAGAAAAGTTTTAAATAAGCTATATGTCTTTACCACCAGACTTTCAAATAGCGCAATAAATTGAGACAGCCAAACAAGTAAACACTTCGTCTCCTTTCGTACCAAACTAACCCTTCTCTTGAACAAAGTTGAATGGGGCAAGGGTTCGACTCCCAACTTTAAGAAGCCCTAACTTGTGGTGATTGTTGTGTTCATTGCCTCGCGCAACTCCTCTGGGAAAATAAAAAGATTGGTTACTGAAGCAGCTGCCGCCACTTCCGACAACTTTGTTAGAATCTAGGTGGCTGTGGGTGGGGGAGGAAGTGNGGTGTCCCCTCTAGCAGCTGGGATCCTCACGCATATCGATTTATATAGTTTTCTTTATTGGGGGAAAATCAGCATACATTATAAAGTTTATTCATATAAGAAAATAAAAAGTTTGGAAGCAAAATTATTGCATATCACTAAACTTTAATATAAGAAAAAAATCAATTCAAACTACCGAAAAATAACACTATATGGACTATATTTTCCCACCATACTTTTTAAACCCAAATTTCTATTTTATGGAAAAAATAAGTTTTTCATAATAAAACCCAAACAAATTTAAATCAAACACACAAAAAATTATGTATTTAAAATATAAAAAAGTCTTAAAAGTGTTCTATGTGTATGCATTTATACGCATATATTTTCATTTGAAAGAAACTGGTTTGAATCTGAGCTTTAATGGCTCTAATCATTCATTATACGTTGTGAGAGACTTTCAAAGCTTCCTAAAAGTATACCATAACTTTTAAAATAAAGAAAGTATGAATTATTATTCATTAGATGAAAAGAGATTTTATTTTTTTGATAGGTAAAATAATAATGTATTTATAACTCTTTTTTTTCAGGGACAAAATTAAATTTATGCTTTTTTATTTGAATCCCGATGAAAATAGAGGTACATCTTCAAGCTCTGCAGTTGAATAATAATAAAAGTAATTAATAGTTAATACTACTAATTCACATAATTCCAATTCATTCCCATTTATAAAAGTGATAGCCAACAGTTGAGACCTTTAACAGGCTAGCATTTACAATACAGAAGAACAAATGATTTGCAAATTTTAAACATATAAAAACATAATTTTTGTATACTTATTAATTACAATTTCAATTTCTTTTACTATAGTATACTGGCCAACAAAGTCGTGAGACCTATAAAAGCCCAGCACTGATAAGTACACTAGTACCTTACAAATACATCTAATTACATGAGAAAATAAACTAAACGATCATATATAAATAATTATTTGTATAAGAACGAATAGTTACGAAAAAATAGAAAATAATAACGATAAGAATAAAAATAGCTATAATAAAAATAACTAAAGAATAATAATAATAATTTATGGGTACGCGGACGTTGTAGTTCCGTATGACCAAATTTAATACATTTTCATAGACAGATAAATATGATCATACAGAATCTAAATAAGCAACAATGAAAAATATGCTTAATTTTGTTACTTGAATACACGTAAAACGGTAAATCCATTTTCCACTTTACTTTTATTTTTAAAATAAAACATTTTATGTTTATGGAATTAATGTTTCGAAACTTAGCAATTAAATAAATACTACTCTACATTTTTGTAATAGTAAAACGTTAAAAAAAGTAGTGTTATTTTTTCCGGGAATTCCAAAGTATGGGTGACCATAAGTGAAATACATGAAATGTGATTCGCCAGCTGGACCGCATTCTCACCACAATGTAGAAAAAAAAAGAAAAAAAAGCTGAAATAATTTTTGAAAACTTTGTTATGAGCACCACAGCTTCGCTTTAAACTTTGTTGAACTAAAAAAAAAGTCTAGATAAACCTGCCGTTTTGGTCATGACTGCCTACCCCCTCTTTTAAACATAGAATTACGTTTAGTATGCAAATGAAATGGCAGCAATATTATGTGTGATTTTTAATATTTTAAAACGAAAACATCCTAAATCGTTTATATATAAAAAAAATAATTTCAAGAGTGACGCAAAGAAAAAAAATTAATACGAATCAAATAACAAACTAATCCTATTATTAATTAGTTTTATTAAAAATTAATAAACGGAGAACCTTCAGTCCTATTTGCATAGGAAGGAAAGTTTTTGATATAGTTAAAAGATTCTAAAGCAGTTTTCATGTTTTCATATGTCAGGTCATTTGATTTAAATGCTGATAGATATCATCAATACCTATAAAATTACACAAATAAAATAGTAAAATATTTTCAATGCTCACCGCAAAATATGATATTCGTATTTTCTAAAAGTTTCTTCATAACAAAATTCTACTATACCAATGACGTCAATTCTTTAAATATATACCATTTTTAGCACCACGTCTTACTACACGTTAGGGTTAAACGCTTATGTACTAATTAAACTACTGTATTAGGAATGAGGGAGGTTAAATTTAGAGCAAGTGTACTCACATTTGCGTGGAGGGAAAGCGGAAAACAATTGAGAGAAACCCACGCTCCGTACACCCGACCAGGATTTTAATCCCAATCTCCCTGTCATCGGCAGTCTAGTCTATCTCGAGAGTTATGCCTTAGGCCATGTGACCACCTAAACGGAATATCTTTGTTTTATTTTTTTATGAAAATATGTGATCGAAATTGTATAAAACATGATCGACGGTAGTCAATATTTCTTCCCTGAATATATATAGATGACATTTTATAATTTCTCGTCACAATTATAAAAAAAATCTCTGAAAGACATATCACACTGGTGCCGGATGAATGGCAACAGAATTAACTTTGAGATTATCGCTTTAAACCGGTAGGTCACAGCTTGGGATGGGGAAAAAACCGACCATTTCTTAGGTATACAAGGCTCAATGTTTAATTCAATGATTTGCTAATATCACAGTTGGCAAATAGTAGCATGATCTTAGAGAATAGCTTGAACTTTAACCATAAGACTTAATCAAGTAGAATTTTGATAGGGAGGCAACTTTTAAAAAAATGAAGAGAGGCTGCAACTTATTCGTCTTTTTCTTTCTTCGATGGACAAACTGTTCTTAGCTCAGGGATACCATTTTGATTTTGCTTAGACCTTTATGTTTACTATCAACTCTCTATCATCAACTTCTCCGATAGTGCCAATATGATTGAAGGGGTGGGACCGCAACTTCTTCAAGTGCACCGAGAAAAATCAAGGTTTATCCTGCGTGCCCACTGTAGTGAAAAATAAGAGAAGAAAAAATATGTGTTTATATACGAGTTATAGTTTACTTTGTCTAGGATCAGTGTTTTCTTAATCTTGTTCACTTAAAACAGTTAATATTAAGATTTATAAAGATTGTGATATATGTTGGGCGCCACTCCTAAGATCTAGGAGAAAATGATATTAATAATAAAAAAACATTTACCTCGGCTAAAACAGACAGTGTTACGACGACTCTCAATACTCGAGACCACTGGGGAATACTTAAGATAAAACATGAACACTCAGAGAAAAAAAAAGGATTGTTGGAACCAAATGTAGTAATTTAGACTACAATAAAAATAAGTGTATAAAATAACAATTGTTGGAACTTTTGTGGATTTATTATTGTTTCCTTATTTTCCACATCCCAATCCTACCTATGGAATTCCGTATAGTTATAATTCTAATTTTTATAAAAATAAAATAAAATTGTTGAAACAAAAAAAAAGAGAAACAAAAAATCAATAAAATTAATATTTATACATAAAATGAAATATTAATTAATTCTCTGAATTAGATAGATAGTCTTACTGAAAGTTCTTACATGAAGCTGATTTTAGATAAAAGAAAATATTAATTTAAAGTTGAAGAGTTGACTTGACCTCACCCATGAATGAGTCTATCTTGAAACAACATCAACTTCAGAAATTTATTTCACTTTAGTAATGCTGATTCTTCCGAAAGTTAAACAAAAATAAACAATCTAGTTCTTGCACACACCCTTAACTTTCCGTCTGCTGCTCACACTTTACTTTTTAACCATTACTTCACTTTACCAATAAATTAAATAAAAAGATCTACAGATTTGGCTCCATGTTAGACCAACACCGAGGAAGAAGACCGAGTCTCCTACAAAAGTCTTCCAAAGTCAAATTTAAAAATCTTCTATTCCTTACTTCCAAGTCCAAAGAGAAAACTAATATATTAAACCAAAAGATAAAATGTTGGATATGGACTAGGGATAAAAATCAATCACAATGCAGGTTAAATATAAATATTGAACTGTATGATAATGAATGTGAACAGTGTTTTCTTAAAGAATTAAATGTTTATTTCCATTTGTCAAAATTGAAAAGCACGCTATTTGGAGTTATTTACATCTCGCCTTGTTTCTTCTTTTACAATCACGAGACTCGCTACTCGTTTAACATATCTGCGCATGCGTTTAAATCAAACATGGCTGACGTTCATTATAAATAAAACAAGAGTCAAACAAACTTCTTGGAACGATAAATAATATGTTTAATAAAAGGTAAGTGTTCTTCCTTAAGTCAAACTTCCTTATTTAAATTATTTAAAACAATGTTATACGTAGTTCTTTCTATCCTTTTACTTTTTTAAATGGATGTAAATAGTATTATTTGTCAGGCCGGCAATACAGCGACCGAACTTTGGAGTGTTTAATTTCACACGAAATTAAATTGGAAACTATTCACAAAAGGTATAAAAAATATAGAGAAATACATGGTACAGTGGCAAATTACGTCACACCACCAATGCAGAAGCAAAAGTCAATATAATAATAATTAATACAAGTGAAAAATAGAAATTTAGTTACTATATAATAATATTAGCAAAGAGGAAATATAAAACAAAAACTCTTAATGCAAGGGTGAAATAGGAAGAAAATATAAGTTAGGAGGTCATCTTCACATTTTTTTAGACGTGTATCATTCATTTTTACATTTTCTAAATCTAATTTGAAAGTCAAATATTAGTTTTTCTGCATATTCTTTTGTAGTATTTATGATGCTAAGGGGAAAAAAAGAGGGAAACTGCTTTATTTCAACATTTCTTTTTATTATTTTCATTCCTTTTAATATAAAAAGCTATAAAAAAAGATCTCTAAAACATGGCCTGCTTTCATCTGCTGACTCATAAATGCTCCAAAAGCCACAAAAAATGAATGAATGTTAAGACTCTAAGCAATAAACATACAATATTATCATTATTATTATTATTATTATCATCATTAGTACATCATCTTACTACCCGTTCGGGTTTTACGCACTTACGCTAATCTATAATGGTAGGGTGATTGTTAGATGAAATGGAGGACCTACAGTTTAACGTGGTATCCGAACCACGGTGGAGGCCTGGAATTCCACACATTCACAATTTGTGATTAATACACGTCAAAATACAATATTAAGAAACTTAATAATATAGTTAAAAATGCTTTGAATAAGGCAGAGAAAAATATGAAAATTATTCTATCCATACCAGATAATTTAAAGTTAAATAGATTATTAATATCTGAAACATTCTCTATGGGTAGTGAATATGCCCACAAAACTGAAGGATTGTGGTTCGATTCTCTATATGACTAAAAATAAAATTATTGGTAAATCGTGGCTATTGTTCCTTAGTGCTGAATTAACTACTGGTGTTGTTCCTGTTTTATAATTAATTTAATTTTTAAGTTACTTGCTTATTTGATCATACTGTACAGAAGATGCAAGTACCCTTAGAGATATTTTTTTTATATTGATTCTAAAGTATTTTGGTACAAAAGGAATTTTCGTATAGTTTTTCAATAACATTTGTATTATAATTTATGATATATTTTTACACAAAATTCTAAAATTATTACTTAGAAAGGTTTGCCAATAAATCAAGAGTATCTTTTCGTCCTGCTCTAACCTTGTAGGCTTTTAAAATGCTTCTACTAAAAATTTTCTAACATTTATTTTATATGTTATTTCGCTGATTGAATACACAGTGAAGAGTTGCATTTTAGCCCAGTTTCGAAAAGAAAACAAATATATTTTCCTCTAATAAAGGATACTAAATTTTGTAACAAAAATCTTATATTTAAATTCTGATCGACACTTAGATATTGCTTAGAAAAGAAAATACGGATCTCTTCTAAATGTGAATCCCACTTTGCATACACACCCGTTAAACATACTCTAATAAAATTAAGATATATATGTTTAAGTCGTTTCTGAGGATTAAAAATAATAATTTTATAATCAATCCAAACACCTACCTATAAATGAAAAAATATACATTAAAGGTCACCACAGAGAAAAGTTTGGTCAAAAAGAGTGAGGTAGTTCAAATAATTTAAGGGCCCAACTTACACATACAAAAATGGTTCTAAGTTTCTCAGTATGGCGTTAAATAATCAATTTGGTTTCTAAACTCTATTTGAGAACCCTATAAAACACATATTATTCCACTAAACCAAATATTAATAAAAAATTATCCACTATGTTGTATTAAACGTGTAACATAAGGCTCAATCCTTATAGCCAAGCTATTTTATTTGTTAGTTACGGCTTTGGATGCATTTAAATATCGTATTATTTTAATTATTGTGGACCCCATATGATTATTTTCTGAGCCATATGACCTATACAATATAGCTTTTCTATAAATCAGTGTAACGACAGTGAACTCAAATTTTCATATGCAGTCTATTCTACTCTGAAGCGTAGGTAGCGTAAATTTGTAAAACCTAATCAAACAACACCGTAATTTCATTAATTATAATCATTACTGTCTTATTAATCTTTATATTCATACAAAATTACATAACGTTTTAATACAAATTGAAAAATTGTTTTACCTTTTACGTAAAGGTCTAGTAAAACATTTACAAGGAAACTTTAATCAATGCCACTGATAATTATGTTATAACTAATCTTTGAGTGAAGATTAATAATATAGTTTACTTAGCTTGAGGCTGGAAAGATCATCAAAGCTAAATTACGTTAAAGAGGATGTATTTACTAACTCACTCAATGGCACTAGGTATTATTATTATTAGCACCGCGTCTTACTACCCGTTCGGGTTATACGCACTTACGCTAATGTGTAATGGTAGGGTGATTGTGAGATGAAATGAAGGACCTACAGTTTAACGTGGAATCCGAACCACGGTGGAGGCCTGGAATTCCACACATTCACAAGATGTCTTGTCAGAGGTGAAGTAAGGGTTTGGTAATCAGATAAATCTGTGCCGGGACCGAGGATTGAACCCCGGCCGCCAGCACAGAAGTCCGACACCTTACCCCTAGACCACCAGGTCACCACAATGGCACTAGGAACACAACATTTCTTTTCCACACTTACAAAAGTACGCCACCTATCTCTGTCTTGAGCTAGCTATATCCAGTCCACCTAATTACACTATATCCCTATTATTGAGATAGTTCTATCTAGTCCACCTCATTACATCCTATTCCCATCTTGAGCTAGTTCTATCCAGTCCACCTCATTACACCCTACCCTTATCTTGAGCTAGTGATATCCAGTCCACCTCATTACAATATATTTAATCTAGGTCCAGTCTAAAGTTATCCTCCCATCTGCGTCTAGGTCTTACAGATGATCTCTTCCCATTGGGTTTGCCAGCCAATCCCTTGAACCCCGTTCTAGATTCCGTCATTCGTGCTCCATGTCCTGCTCAAAGTAATCTATGAGACTTGATTATCCTAAAAATATCTTGTGATGAGTACAGGGTATGTAACTCATCATCAACCTCCTCAACTCCCCAATAGCCTCATAGATTCTAGGATCAATCATCTTCCTAGGCACCTGGTTTTTGAAAAGACTTAATTTTCCCGTCTTGCAAGGTAAGGGACTACGTTTAACACCTATAGTGTATTTACAGATAGTAAAATATATATTTCTTTAAAAATAAAAATATCACTAATATCGAGTGTGCATATCGCTAACTGTTCCTTGCTCCTGCTTTGCAGCATAGACACGCAGTTAATATAATTATTTAGATCGGCAATAGGTCAATGTTCGGGTCTAACTGGGCGTATCAGTCGGAAGAAGACTAATTAACTTCGCTCATGTTTTATCATTATGAGTTTGACGGGGTGAAGCGTGACCAACCCTTCATGAAAGGTGACCATATGTGTGTGACGAGGGAGGGGGGGGGGAGTTATGGCTCTTTACAGATTACAGCACTATGATGTGTGACGTATATATAGGGCATGGGATGCTCTCTCAACCATGCACCATAGATTAAGTGGCACCATAAATAGATATCCATTCTATGATTACATATGTAATATTCAATAAATAAGGTATACAAAAACAGATAATTAGAATTGACTAAATAGCACTAACATAATATAAAGCTAGAACGTTCGTCAAACTTGCTTTATAATATAAACTAAAATCTAATGGCGTGAGCAAATGATCGAACTGCATAAACCAAGCGGTCGACATCTGCTGGCGAAGATAGTGCTAGCTTCGAAGGATAGAGGTGTCGTGTGGTCAGTTCAACAAATCCTCTGGCCATTGCTTTATAAAACAATAAATTAAAGGGTGATATTAGACGCTGGAAAAATACCATGTAGTATTCAATTTAGGTAAATGAATTGTTTCTGAAACTATTTTAAAAAAATTAGGGTTTGTTTATAAAATAATACAAGTGCTTTGAAATATAAATTGTTCAAGTTATTTATTTGTATCAATTATTATTATTATTATTATTATTATTATTAGCACCACGTCTTACTACCCGTTCGGGTTATACGCACTTACGCTAATGTGTAATGGTAGGGTGATTGTGAGATGAAATGAAGGACCTACAGTTTAACGTGGAATCCGAACCACGGTGGAGGCCTGGCATTCCCCACATTCACAAGATGTCTTGTCAGAGGTGTAGGAAGGGTTTGTAAATCAGATAAATCTGTTCCGGAACCGAGGATTGAACCCCGGCCGCCAGCACAGAAGTCTGACACCTTATCCCTAGACCACCAGGTCACCTATTTGTATCAAATATGACTACTTTGTCAATACAATTACTGCGGGAGTTAAAAAAGAATGTAAATTATAATTCTTTTTAATCTCCATAGCTATCTGATCATGTTGTATCTGAAATTTTTTTTTAGATTCGATCCAACTAGACACTTCACTTAATTGATTAACTATTAGTTTATCACCGACTATAAGCAATAAGTTCCTGAAAAAATAATTTCTGTCATGTTCTTGCACACTATTATTATTTCTCATTTAAAACGTGATGGCATGAATAATGTGGTCACTTTGGGATGTAAATATTTGCATGTTGTTGCTACCCATTTAAAAGGGTCATATTTTAGAGTTCATGAAACTAGGATTATTTGAGTCGAACACATGGTTTAAATACAAAAAGATTCATTTATATACATGGCAAAGAAGTGATTCATAGCGATGATTGATTTTGTGATGTATTATGAGAGACTCATATGTTTAATAAAGAATACTAGGGCTGTGCGTGGAGCTGAATGTAGAACGGATCACTTCCTAGAGATCTCAGTAGTTAAATTAGGTAGGAATTTTGTGAGGAAACAATGTAAGAGTATTAAGCAAGTAAGAGTGAAAGTGTAAAGATCGCAGGATAAAATGTGAGAGCGTAATATGAAAGACCGCTGATTTAAATATTAACTTTACAAGATTATGAATGGAATGATGAATTAAATTCTAATGGTAAAGAAAGTGTTTGGAACCGATTAAAAGAGGCCGTAGTTGAGTGCACTAAACATGTGTGTGGATCTGTGGTGGTAGGAAACATAAAAAGAGACGTATAGTGGAATGAAAAGATGAAAGAAACTGGGAGAGAAAAGAAAGAAGCACACAAATAAATTATTGCTGTTAAGAGTGAAACAGAACAAGTAGTGGGACTTACACAAAAAATATAAGAATGAATGCAAAGAAGTTAGTAAAGGAGAGGAGTAAGACGCAAAGAGATTATCAGAATGAGAAAGAATACATAAAGTTTTTGAAGGAAATAAGAAGCTGTTCCGGAAGTGGGTAACTAGAACGAAGCAAAGAATGCAAGGAAAGACCTATGGCATTCAGAATGAACGGGGTGAGACGGTATTTGATGGAAACAGCATAAGAGATTAATGGAGAGAGTAGTTTGAGCAATTGTGTGGCAAGACCATAGAGAAAGAAACAGAGAGTAACAGAAAATAGAAAAAAATGTTATGATGAGAGAAAGAATTAAAGAAGATGAGGTGTTAAACGCTAAGAAAATGTTAGAGAATGGCAAAGTTGTGGGTGTAAATGGGATAACAAGTGAGATGCTTAAGTGTGGGGGCATAATACGACTTGTCAGATTGAATACACTTCCTTTAAATATAACTTAAACCTGTACCGTAATTAGTACATAAGCTTATAACCTGAACGGGTAGTGAGACGCGGTGCTAAAAAAACAAAACAATATAATATACTCCTGAGTTTATGGATAATATTTTGTTAGCCAAAGTTAATACAAGAACTTGAACTAGTTTATATTAAATATATATGTATATATATTATAAATAATATATAAATATACATATAATAGTTCGTAGACGCTATAAATAAATAGTTTATGTATATAAATTTGTCAATGACGTGATGTAAGATGTCTGTATATTCATCGTAAAATGTATAAATCAAATAATTTTTCGATTACTTGAGAATTTTATTGTGATATGTAACAAACTGAACAACTTTTAGGACTTCAAAACTTCAGTGAAAGTTTTGCTCATTCATTCTTTTTAGGCGGTCCCTTCTTTCTTCTATTTCCCTTTTTTTCTTTCAACCTTCTCGCTCTCTATATCGCTCCCACATCTCTCTGTCTGATGACATCCTGAAGAGGAAATTCTCGAAGTTCTCTAGAAGGGAAATTACTCCCTCAATTAGTAACACATTTCCCCGAGGGTTTTGAAGCAAGTTTCCATCAACCTCTACATTAAAATAGAACACATATTTTTATATGGATTGAAATACCATAGTTTCAAGTTTAATCTTTCTTCCAACTACTTGCAACTACGTTCCTTTACCAATATTTAAATTTTTTATATGAGTACACCCGCCTCTGTAGTAACGCCCTAGTTTTATGTTGTGCTAGGCTTCTGAGGACGGGGATATTTAGGTTATAATCTCACTCGGGCAAACTGGCTGAGGGGAGGGGGGGTAACCTAAATGGTTTTCCACTTTCCCTCCACGCAAATGCGGGTTTAATTACTTTATATTCAACCTTCCCAATTCCTTACACATTAGCGTTATTAGTATTTCACAAGAAGAAACTTTTAGAAAATACAAACATATGTATTTTTGGGCAAAAATTGATAATATTTTTGTTTATTATTCGAATTTATTTATAGGCATTGATAATATCTACAAAGTTGACAGCTGCAGGTCACATGAATTGATGTATTAACACTTGAAAGTACATCTAGTAACTTTATTGCTTATTTATTCTGATGGTTTAGATTAGTTTAGGTATTAATAGTTTATTTAAGTTGGATTTATGTAATATTTGTTTTTTATTTTGTTATACTATGTTTCACTAATAGTCCGGTATATCGGCATATTCATACTAATGATGTAGGGATAAGGAATGTAGAAATTAGAGGAAATTTACCCGTATTTGTGTGAAAGAAGAACGGGAAATCATTAAGTGAAAACTACTTTCAATAACTCAAAGACTTGAACCCCAAACTTCTCATCACTGGGAAACTATGGGATGGTTAAAATTTACGAGATTGACGTTTAGTTCGCGGGTCCACTAGTTCAGGGGAGAAAGATATGTTAAGTTATTATAAGTATTCCGTTACCAAACCAGATCAAAATCCATTTAAATACATTCGTTCACTAAATATTATTTAATCTGTCTACACCTTTCATGGCTTATACTTTTAAACATTATGTTATATGGTAAGTTATCTTTACTACATTTCACTTTCCATTGAAATAATTTTTATTTATCCACTTTGGTGACCACGTGGTCTAAGGCAACAGACTGAGGTTCAAATCCCAGTAGGGTGTATTGAGGGTGGTTTTTTCCTAAATGGTTTTTCACTCTTCCTTAAGTCAAATGCAGGTACACTTCCTATAAAATGTAACCCATCTCATCCCTAGCACATTAGCATTGCAAGTATAAATGCGTACAACACAAACGGGTAGTAAAACGTGGTGCTTAGAAAAAGAGAGAAAGAATATTATTTCTGTAAACATTGATAACATTTTATCATATTATTTGTGTTATATTATAGGTGTTGATTGAGTTGACAGCTGTAGATCCCATGACTTGGCGTATGAATGCTTAAAAGTAAATTTATTAGTTTTCTAGCTTTCAGAGAAGGACTTTCCTATGGAAATTTTACTGTAAAGCTTGTGTTTAATTTGTATGTACTTTTTTATATTGCTCAGGTTGTTTCGGCTACATAAATTTAATACAAAGATCATCTTGGTGTAAAACTCAACAAGATTTTAACTTCAAATATAAATTAAGTTAGTCGTGCATGGATTCTAATCTCCAACTAAAATGTTAGAATACACGCTAATTAAACAAAACTTGGTGAAAGAGATCTTTATTGACCAAACCCAAACCTCCCGCAGAGAGCTTCCACCGTTACTCGGAGTGTATTTGCGGATCCTAGATTTCCGTAGCGACAAAACGTCACTCCAAGTGGTGGACTCAATCACTTTAGCTAAGTGGTTTGCTCTGGAGGATAGAAATGGACTTTATCTCCATCTCAATCCGTTAGAAGAGATAGGTGGATATTTGAAGTTGAGATTGTGTGCAAAGGGAGACGGAAAGTCTAGTCTTTGAGACATAAACTTTAACTAAATCAGAAGTGTGTTCGTGGGTTCAAACTCAGCCGAGGTCGACGGATTTTTCTTGAGTGATAAAAATCCGTATTGCAACTTCCTTCGAAAGTAAAAATGTCGATTTCATGTTGATTGTGGCACGTTAAAGTACCCTGCTAGGTATGTAAAAATAACTTTCCCAGCAAAAGTAGCAGGACCTTTAGCGTTCCCTAATAGAAATTCTCGTGTGCTGATATAATAAGTCGGTTCATAAAGTGCCCATTAAATATCTTTTAAAAAATGTAATTAAGTAATGAAGTTTTTTCACTTTTATTAATTTAAACAAATACCTACACATTAAATATGATCATCATTATAGAAAGTTAATAAAACTTATTTAATATATTTTAAATTAAGGTTAGAGTGTAAGGAACTTAAGGCAGTATTTCTTCAGTTCTAGTGTACAAATAAATTTAATCAAAATAAATCAAATAATTCCTCAGTATAAACATTGAGTTTTATTTTCTACTTTAGAATGTTTTCTAAAATGATATAGTAACATAGACATTTCTTGAATAAGTGTTATGAATAAACTAAAATTTAATGACAATATTTTCTCTCTATTTAAAAATGTCTCATCTAATGCTGCTACTCTCATGTTGTATTTTAAAAAACCAGTTGATATCACCATTTGAAGAAAATTAGCATTTGTTTCTACTGAAGCAATATTTTATTTTATTTGAGTCAAAACAAGTTTAGATATAAACCCTTAAAAACACTGGTCCTAACTCGTGCTACTTACACTCCAACATTAAGTCAGGAGTTATACAACCATCCCTTTTGACAAATCATACTATTTCAGACAAAATAAAAATCAGTCCAGTTATGAAAGCTATAAATTTTACTAGATCTTCTTTCAAATTTGCATGCGTCAAGTCACATGATCTAAACTGATATTTTTGATAGTAAAAAAACTTCTAAAATATAATTACTTTTTTTTTTTACATTCATTACTGTTTCCAGCCTGTGGTCTGGGTCAGTTCTTTTTTCAAGCCAGATATTTTCCACTACCGGCTTGCTAGGCCTGTCGTAGCTTCAAATACTTTATAATTTAACTTTAGACTAGGATTGGCACAACATCCAGTCCCCGATCTTTAATTAATCACCATGAAAGGGAGAATCCACATTTCACCAGTGATACATTTTTTGGTCATGCCAAGAATCGAACTAGGGACCCTTATCTTAGTAGATAAACATTCTACCGACTGAGCTAAGGTGTCTGAAAAAGAAATTATAAATAATAAAATAATATTAATTTTAGTCACAATTTATTTTTTGTACTTTATTAGAGGTTTTTTTTTAAAATGAAAATTGAATTGAAGCTTCAATGTTTAAACAATGAGAGCAAATTTCTATATCCTTTAAATCCACAATCATACCTCAATTCCTCCATACAGCTCTCATATAACACAAGTAGGAGGATTAACATTTAAATAATAAATGTTTACCCTCCTCAATGAAATCCTTAAAAACTTAAGATAAAATTCCTGTTTGAAAATGTAGCCGTTATTTAGGTTTTATGGCTTACAATTAAATAACTTTATTTATGTTACGGAAGATGAGTAAGAATACATAGAGTAATACTATCATCGATTTTAGACCGTCATAAAATAATACATGATTTCTCATCACGGGGAAATATATAATATTTCTCAACCAAGATTTAAACCATAATATTTAGGAGCAGATCGGCGTCTCAAAATATTTTTTCCCCACACCTCCTACTATATGTTCAGGTTATACAAATTACACTAATATATTAAGATTTAGGATAGTTGAATTTAGAGGAAATGTACCCGTATTTGCATGGATAGGGAGAATGGAAAACCATAATAGGAAAATCCACCCTCCGTACACCCGACCGGGATCGTAACCCCGTCTTCAGAATTCTACAGTAGTCTTTAGTGATATAGCACCTTAGACTATGCATCCACTGAAAAGGGTGTGTATATATATATATATATATGTATATTTATATGCCTTCTGAAGATGGTGATATGTGGATTAAAATCTCTATCAGGCTTACTGAGGGTGTTTTTTTCGTAAATGGTTTCCCACGCTCCTTCCAACCCAATATTGGTAGATTGCCTTTATTCATCATCCCTTACCCCATTAGAGTAATTACCATATATATGTGTATAATATGAAAAGATAGTAATACGCGATGATAAAAATAAATATATTAGAAAACCGTTTAGAAAATAAAACATCCCCAAAATATCCGATCGTGAATCGAGTCTCGAACCCCTTGTCACCGGTAAATTAGACTAGATAAGACTAACGTTTAATCCACGCGCTTACCGATGCGGGTTTGAAATGATCTGGTTTTCTTCACTTTTCATTAAATTAATTTAGCCTCCTCCCAACTGATGCAATGAGAGAAATGCAAGTCGCTAAGAGCATTTCATAACAAGGGTGAATTGCGGGAATCACTCTAGTTAAGTGAACCTCCCCACCCTTAGTAACGGAGCCAGAGAAACACGCCGGGTTGATCCTGATCGAAGAGAAACTCCATTGAGGAGGAGGGAATGTGTAAACGAAGAGGATGGAGAGTTAGAGACAGTTTAATCTCTAACTAGAAACTGAAATTAATTACAAGGGCAGGATTAAAGTCTAAGCGACAGTTGAAAACTCAAGGGCCGAAGCAAGGACTTGATGTATATGTGATTCAAGGTTGCCAATCTTTTGTTACTAGAAAATTCTCCTAAATTTTATTACAGGTATTTTCCTGAAGTAAATCCTATTTTTACAAACAGTTAAGAAAAAAGTATAAACGGATTTAGTTTCCACACCGCGACTTTGTGTTCGTTAGGGGATGTACACAACATATTACTCCCCTTTTAGAATATAAATGAGGAAGGTATTATTTATAGTAAAATGTATCCGCATTTGCGTGGAAAAAAGAGTGATACACTATTTACCATTTAGTACACCCAATCAGAATTCTAGCCGTGGTCTCAACGTCACTGGAAATCCAACACGAATGTGACGTGTAAGACCCCACGAAAAATTAAATTGAATTAAAATAAAAAAAAATCACGCTTACTTGTGTAAAGTCATGTCACTGGTGTTAAAAAAATTACCTTTGAATAAATAGAGCAGTTATGGCACAAACTAATGTTTCAGGTAAGAATTGGATAGGGGTAACAGACAGGTTTTCAAATAAATCGTGATTAGTTTATTTTCAGTTTGCTTTATATTCCATGCAAAGATATATATCAATATTGAATTTAAATTCCCCAAATTTCCAAATATTTACGTATTTATTTGAGTGGAGTTTCCTGTTTTTTCCTTACTTTTTTTATAAACATAAAGACATACCCCATGATTTGATTTCCCCATTGTGCAGGTCTATGATGACGCTGTGCATTCATTAACAAACCGACTACCCGATTCAGTGGTCGCATGGACTAAGGCGCTTCTATCATAATAGATTAGGATGCCGATGCCAGGGATATCGACGTTCTAATCCCAGCCGGGTGAAATGAGAATGGTTTTTTCTAATATCGTTTTCGGCTCCTCCATGCAAATGCGGGTACGCCTCCTTTAAATTTAACCTTCCTCATCCCTAACTCACTAACGTATTTAATAAGTATGCATATGTGTACAATATGAACAGTTAGTAGTAAGACTTGTTGCTAAAAAAAAATCAACAAAAATATTATTATATCAGCACACTACCATATCATGTATTTAAACTGCATGAATTATATATCAACCAATAGATAAGCCAATAATGAATTACTTTGAAACCAATAATACATTTTCAGGCCATTTAGGGAATCGAACCCGGAATTCTTAACAAATTATATAAACGTACTACGGAAATTTACGGCAGCTTTCAAAACCATACACTATTTTTTCCATGATTTCTGACCTCATAGAATATATTTTTTAGGCAAACTGGCCATAAGGACCAACGCACCCACGAAAAATGTCTCCCCTCTACACTATTATGATATTATTTTTAAGGGCCCAAACTCTTAAGGTGTAGTTAGCTCTCTTAATTCAGCACTCATTGTTTGTTATGTCATATTTGAAGTGATATAATAATTTGCCTGATCTAACTTTTCATATTTTTTCGTTTATATGAGGTATTTAATGAGCATTTTCTGAACCGAAGGATTTTATGTATATATATATATATATCAGCACACAATAATTTCTATGAGCGAGAGTGAAAGCATACACTAACTATGCCAATAAAGGTATTTTTATATGTCTTTTAGGGTTAATTCACATGACACAACCGACATAAGCTTTACTTCCCCATCCGAAGGAAGTTGTGTTACGGATTTTTTGTCGTCCAAGAATGATCCGTTGACCCTCGATGGGTTTGAACCCACTATCATCGGGTACTGAGGTGAGCACTTTACACCAAGACAACCGAGGTCTACGCCTGAATAACTAATTTTGCTTTTAAAATAATTTATTTAAATGAATACTTAAAACACATTTTAGCTTATACGCTTGTGAATGTGGGGAATGCCAGGCCTCCACCGTGGTTCGGATTCCACGTTAAATTGTAGGTCCTTCATTTCATCTCACAATCACCCTACCATTACACATTAGCGTAAGTGCGTATAACCCGAATGGGTAGTAAGACGCGGTGCTAATAATAATAATAATAATAATAATAATAATAATAATAATAATAATAATAATAATAGCTTATACGGTCTGAAGTATCAGGTGATTGAGCCCCGGGAAAATGTTCTTAGTTTAATGAGTCCTGGGTTGACCCTGGCATTTTTTCTTTGAACCTTTTTTTTTTAATTGATTAAAATAAATCATAATCAAAATGTTAATGTTGCTACTTCGAGGTGCACAGAAGCTACTAATTTTTAAAATTTTCAATCCTCTGTGTGCGGTAGATATCGCGCAATGCTCATGACAGAAATAAAAACTCTTCATTTTATGAACATATATGATAGCACACATTTTCTTAGCCTAAATAATTATTGTGGCTAAACCTAATCCTTTTTTATACTTTATTATACCCAAAACAGTGAATAAACGGCCTAAGAATTCAAGTTCCAATATACTGTTTGTTTGCCTGTGATGGAAAAGCCGAGACGTGAATCTAAATCGGGTGCACTGCAATTCCACTCTAGTTTTCCCATCTATCCTCAACTTTAATGCAAATACATTTCGTGAAAACATTCTTCCTCCACATTACTACAGAGATTAAGCCATTAATATCCCTTGTGATGGACATAATAAATTAAACATTTATATAGTTAATCGGCTGATGTTGGTTTTGTTATGTTTTAGATTAAAGTATAGATTGTAAATGGGAAAAATATATTTTATCTTGCAAAATATAATGGTTTTGACAGTAAAATAGTTTTTTTTTTAAATGACTAAGCTTCCCATCAAGAAGAACCAATCAATCGTTTCCAGCTGTTGAAATGTTCCACAAGTTCCACGGCGCCACAAGTAATGGACTAGGAAACCATTTCTGGTCTAGAACAGAAAAATACAGACACGAGGAGTTTCCCTTAACTCCCACGCCGTAGTGCATAACTCCTCTCTCTCTCTCTCTCTCTATCTCTACATGACGTGAAATGTTTCTCTGTTTCTCCGTTGGAGCCGTTGTCTGTCAACGCTAGCAAAAGGATCAGAACACAACTTTGTTACTAAAGTTCAATTTTGCTAGAGAGTTCCTTTAAGAAAAGAAACATTTTTTTTTTTTTTTTTGTGTGGTCAAAATAGATAGCATTTTACTATTTTACTAATGTTATTTTATAAAAATAAACTCCATATCATCAGCCCACAAGCGAGTTATATCGACCCAGTGTCCGCCATATGTTAGTGATTGATAGTGTCAACACTTGAGAATATAGAATGTTATGTGGTCAATACAATAAAATTATCCCTCCAATCATTAATCTCAGTTTTATAGAATGAAGCCACCACATTTCCTTTCAAATAGCTCCTCTTATGTCCTCGTGAGGTTGAGCTTGAACCCGTTCCAAATTCAATAATGCACAGAAAAATCTGAAAGTGCTGGGGATCGAACTCGGGACATCTAAGTTTATAGCCAGGAACTCTTACCACTAGACCAGAGAGGACGTTATGTTATTTTGTAGGTTTTTTTAGCACCTAGTATTAACTTATTTTTAGTGCCTCGTTCATTTTTTTTAGCAACTCGTTTAAATAACTTTTCTGATTGGATTTATTAAAAAAAACTCAACACGCTGGATCAGGATTTGATCTCTAATCTTCCTATATAGCTGGCAGTCCAGTCTATTGCAAGAGTGACGCCTTAGACTATTCGACCACATCGAAGCGGGTTTTATATATACTGATAATATCTATCAAAAATGACATCTGCAGATCACATGAGGGACATACAAATAAGTTAAAGTAGATCTAGTAAATTTCACAAGCTGCCACATATGTTCATTTGATATAAAAGGTAGGTATGGTCAAGATTCACGGTGAAGGGGTGAAGTTGGGTTTATATCCGGGCCGGGTGTATCAGGGATTTTTTTTTATTAGATGGCTTAACAAGTAAATGTGTGTATATTTCCATTTATATTATAATTCTTACCTTGATAGCTTGGTTATTAAAATGAATAAAGACGCGATGGAAAAATTTAAATAATTATAATATGTTTGCGTAGAAATCACTTTTTATTTTTTTTATCACCGCGTCTTAACACTTGTTTAGGTTATACGCGTGGTTTTTAACTACACTACTGAGTTAGGGATATGGAAGATTGAATTTAGATTAAGTGTACCTTCATTTGCGTGGAAAAAAAAAGGGAAAATCCATTTTGGAATAACCACTCTTATTACACCCCTTCGAGATAGATTCGACCGTTGATTTCTCCGTCTTCGACAGTATAGTTTACTGCAAGAGTAATGCCTTAGACCATGCGGCCATCAAAGCAGGTAGTTATTTGTTACTTATATGCAGTGTGTGTCCTTTAAGAATATAAATAAAGTCAAATACCTTACGAATAGAGAAAATATTTTGGCTAATATTAACCAATGTCCAATAAATAAAATAAAAGACAATCCTTATAATGTTATTCTAATTGTTTGAGGTATTTTATGTGCATGCTTTTAAAATCCTTCTAATTGATTGTTCTAAATAATACCCTAGTTTTGTAATTTATACAAACACACACACACATATATATACAGTGTTTCAAAATCCTGCACACTTCAAATATATTTAGGTATTAAAAATACTTAGTAATCTTGTCTTTTATGAAAACGCCATAGATAACTATCGTACAGCTTTCGTTGATAAAATTAATATATTTTTATCAATGTAGATCATAAGATAAGCAGGTGAGGGGTTTGGAAAGAGAGGGGGAAGGAACAGAAACAGGTTTAAAAGTATGTCATTTTAAAATAAGTTCTATAACAAATATATCCTTTTAAATGTTTAAAAGAAGCCCTGTTTTCTTAATACATCCTAGGGTGGGCTCAGTTATTCGTGTAGACATAAAATGATAAATTAAGTTCTTGAAAAGGAAGTTATCATTTATTTAAAATTTACAATATGAATGAATGTTTTTTCAATGACTCAATTTTTACTTAAACTCGTACTTGTAATCAGGGGCTATACTTCCATAAAATAATAAAAGAAACGAAACAATCACATAAAATTTCTCATTTTGTGAAATATGTATCTATTTTAAATAAAATAGAGCAATTTTCGAAAAATTAGAAATCAAAAAATCAATTATTACTAAACTACACTTAATTTTAGATCTAGGGTAAAAATAATAATATAAAAAAAGTCTCAAGATCCAATAACATCTAAATATAACGTTTGAACTAAATCAATCAAACCGTTTAAGTTATGTACTCAGGGACATACAGTAAACCTTAATATAAGACTTTTTTAATTACAATTCTGTCTGTCCCCAGATCTGTCTCTATGTCTGTCTTGCCCTAGCAACGGATCCAAAACCTTTGATTTATGTTGTTCAAAGCTTAACTTTTAGATTTTATAGGACTATGTCACAAAATGATATTTTTTATCCTAGCCCTTCAATTAAGTGTAGTTTACTGACGAGTGAGTTTTTTACTTCCAAAATTTCCGACAATGGGTCTAACAATTTTATATAAAATGCATATCTAGGATTTGATTAACATAAATAAAATAACACTGTATTGTTGGTTTTTTGGGCAAACACGTTGATGGGTAGTTTACTGAAGGGACATTTTAATTTTTTTTTTAATATTTGAAAGAAAAGCTCTAATGATTTTGTTCAAAATGTATATGTGGAAAGTGAGTAGTATGAAAAATACTAATGTATAATATTTTGGTGGGTAAAAACTAATTTTAGGTAATTTATTGAAGACTAATTTTTCAAAATGTTGAAATATTTTACAAATATCTATAACAATTTTGGTTCCAAATGGGTATCTTGTGAGTGCTTGACATAACTAATATTGCATAGGGGAGGAGGAGACTAGTTGCAACAGGTGCATGTTGCAACAAAGCGTTTATTTAGATAGGTATTGTGACAGATTTTTGCACTACAGTAGTCGATTCAACCAAGCAAGTGGGGACATACGTATTTATTTCATTCGTGATTTACAGTGGAATTTCTGTTTTTGTGTGTGCTGAGTAAGTATTTTATGATCGTCTAAAATTTGATTTTTGTTATGTTTGTAGTTTTATATAAATTTGAGTCCATTATCATTAGAGAAAACATTATTTTGACGTTTATTTGGCAAGAGAGTTTATAAGTAAAAATTAAAAATAGACACCATTTTAATCCTCAGTTGGCGATACAGTATTGTGAGGATAGTTGCAACAAGTGTTGCAACTTGCCCGCAGGGATGAGAATAATTTAACATAATTTTATTTGAGGCTAAAATTGAAATATGATTAGTAACAACTTATTGTTATACAGAATTAAAATTACTTTCTTGCTAGCTTGCTCGAATGAGTACTACTAAAAAGAAATCAAGTAATAATAAATAAAGTAAAAATACATTTGTAATTAATTATATGTTCTGTTGTATTTAGGTGACCTGGCGGTCTAGGGGTAAGGTGTCAGACTTCTATGCTGGCGGCCGGGGTTCAATCCTCGGTACCGGCACAGATTTATCTGATTACCAAACCCTTCCTTCACCTCTGACAAGACATCTTGTGAATGTGGGGAATGCCAGGCCTCCACCGTGGTTCGGATTCCACGTTAAACTGTAGGTCCTTCATTTCATCTCAC
>CABFVZ010000268.1:53536-83465 GCA_902151445.1 Timema monikensis | reverse complement strand
TGATTGTGAGATGAAATGGAGGACCTACAGTTTAACGTGGAATCCGAACCACGGTGGAGGCCTGGCATTCCCCACATTCACAAGATGTCTTGTCAGAGGTGAAGGAAGGGTTTGGTAATCAGATAAATCTTTGCCGGGACCGAGGATTGAACCCCGGCCGCCAGCATAGAAGTCCGACACCTTACCCCTAGACCCCCAGGTCACCTGCAAGAGATCCCTGAAAGGCATGATAATCCAATACCTTTTCAGACAAAATTGGTAACTACTTTCTCACTCGCCCATAGAAAATGGCTTTCCGACCTACATGTTTTTCATCCCAGATGGCGTGGATGGAAGGCACTAACCAACTGAAGGATGGTGGCAGAAATTTGATATCGAAAGAAAAGTACTTATAACAGTATGTATCGATATCGAAATTGTACCTAGGGACACGTTTTTTAATCTAGTAAAAAAGTACATCTTTTGAATTATAATGGTATTTAATATCAATTAATAATATTTAATAATTAATTTACTACGATGACTTAAACATATATCAACTATTATTTTAAAATATTTTTACATCTACTTGTGGATTCCTTTAAACCTGAAAGTTGGATAACTTGCCTTGCTTAGCTTACATTTTTGGTGTAGCGCTAAGCCATTCAAAAAAATATATATATTTAGAATTGCTTATATTTCCTAATCCTCGTCGGTTTCGTCTTTTTGGCGCTGTGTTTGAACATCCTCAACATAGTTCGTTCCTCGTTGAGCCCTAAGAAATCTTATTTAGCTTAATTTGTAATAAACTACTGTGTTGATAAACAAATAACGACGAAAAGAGATTGAATGCTTCAGTTCGATGCTTTAAATTCATAAATAGAGCTATAAATAGCCCCGCCCTAGTAAAGATTTGAATCTCAAGCTCCCAGCCCGAGGGAAGATAACCAAACGGTTGTTTATTTCTATACCAGAGGTGCCCAAACTTTCTTTTATTCACGGCATCCTTGGTTTTCCAGTATTTTTTTCATGGCACGCCTAGGTCAAAATAATACCTTACAGTTCCGTTAGGCCCGAGCCACATAATTTTTTGTTCTGACGGCTTAGTTGTATCCTTTAAAACACATAAATTAAAAGAAAAGTCATATTTTTATTTCACTATTAAATAATCACAATAGCTTGCTAATGGCATGTGTATACCTGGTGGGTACTGCACATTATTTATAATTTAAAATACTTTGGAAAATTTGTTTAAATAAAGAATATCTTCAATTGTTATATGATTAGTAACGTTATTTCCGAATTATTCCACGCTCCTTTTGGAAGTGTTTCACGACCCACATGTTGGTAACCACTGATGTAAATAAAATAAAAAAGGTAGAGCCACTTGGAGGAATTTTATTAAGTCGTTGCTTAATTCAACCAGTATACAGAATTGATGCTGGAATACCATAACAGCCAAACATAAATATATATTTTAATAAGTAGTAAAACGACGTTAATTGGATATACGTGTGAATTTTAAAGTTTTATTTATTATTTAAAGCTCCAAAATGTGTCCTGATTTTTAACAACTTAGTTTGTCTTCCATATAACTTTGTGTTACACGCTCAGCCAATCAGATGTCTTTCTCCACCTGGCGCTAACTTCTATGCTCTTTACATTGCATCAAGTCATGTCACTTTTGGAAGACAGTAGGACAATACTACTTATAATATACGAAGCACAATTTTGATCCCTTTTGACTACCAATATATTTGGAGGTATCTTCAAACAAGACTGAATTTCCGGTGGGGTCACATTTGATAATCTATTTAATACATGTGATTTTTTCATCTTATTTTCAAGGAAATTCCAATTTCCCGAATTCTTTCCGCGTCTAGCTACTTATTCATGTTGTAATCATTTACTTTGTATAGTGTTAATCATTTTAAACTCAAGATGATCCATATTAATTTCATACTAACTAATCGAATTACAAAGAGTGAGGATGATGGATTTTATAAGGCTTTACCACTCATTTGAAGATATCTCCATTAGTAGACTAGTAGACCAATAAAACCGTATGACCAGGGTTCAAGTACCCTTTCGGGTGCCATTTTTTATTAATTTAAATGTTTAATATAGTGAAAATTTAAAAAAAAAGTTGAAATTATGTTCTTGTTTATAAAAATTAGCGAGTATTTTGGAGTCATTGTGGTAGGCATATAAACTTAAGGCTCAATATTAATGATGCATGGTAATCTGAAACATATATCCTATTAATAAATTAGCTATTCACATAATATTAATAGACTTTTAGCACCAAAAAAAAATTGTTTTCAATGTCAAAGAGTAAAACTAGTAACAACGTTTTTACTTTGTGTTGAATAACCAATATGCTGCGCCATAAATCTAAACAAATATCTATCTTATGAGTTTAGCTAGTCTGGATTTATATTTATGGATAACGCAGAAATAATAGTAAATAGGGGATAAAACACATTGCATCAATTTTAAATACATGACTTTTAATGAAATCGTTTACAGCCGAAATACAGTAAATAGTGCAAAATTCATTAAATTGATTTAGTTTGACTCGTTACGCATTAGGTATGATTTGAACATAAAAAGATCTTGAACTCGAGACTTATCATTCAATAAGAATACGAGGAGAAACATTTACCAATTAAAACCTTAAAAGTGAGGCAGTAGGAAAATATTCAATGTTAATCTCTGGTAGTAGCCGTACTTATTTGATATTAATACTTTTTTTTTTGCTATCAACACCTACGAATGTTAATATAATAATTTAGAATGAAAGGAATATATTACATTTTTGATTATGTTATTGAGAAGTATACTTACCCTAATATTTATGACAATATCAAAACCATAACCGAAGAAAGAATCAAATTTTATTTAATCGTACAAGCACTAATTAAGTTTCCAAATACACAATTTAATGAACTCTTTTTTTAATGATACATTAAAACCAGTATATTTGGATACACTATATATTAGATACAAAGTTGGTTCATTTTATAGCCATAAAAAATCGATTCGAGTCAACATTTAATCTTTACCTTTCATTGTGAGGAATTTGTATTTTTATTGTAAATAATTGTGGATTTAAAGCCTTGAACTACTCGTTATTAGATTTATGACTTTATCTTATAAACCACACACAGTTTTTTTTATTTAACACTGCGTCTTACTACCCGTTTGGGTTATACGCTTGACAGTTTTTTGTTAATTTAAAAACCATCAAAATTACTTGAGATTTTTATTTTGTAATTCTAACCTATTTTATAAACTTTTATAAACACGTATCTCAGTTCAATATTATGTACATAATTTTAAATCACATGATTTTTGGGATAGTTTGAAAAATCTGTCAATGGTATTTTAACAATATCTTAAACTTCTGCTCACATGGTGTAGAACAAAGTGATTGATAGCGTTAAATGAATCTATATATTAAATAGTTGATAGCGTATAACTAAGATTTATATTGGTGAAAGATACCACATGAAAAGAGTTTGGTGTGGTATGAATATTATTTATAAACACAGTACTTTTTAAGTCTACTATTATTGCAAAAACCAAATAAAAAATTTAAGATAGTGTTAATATTACATTTTATGCACTGCTGACGCAGACACATTCCGTTTCAAATATATATATGGCATTCCACACATTCACAAGTTGTGAATATAGAATAAAGAATTGGGTAAATTATATAGGTACCGGGTTCTAATCCTGACATGGAAAATAAATATTTGGTAGAAATCGATCTTCTCCAATCACAGACTGGGTTTTGGGTCTGATCTAAAATTAAGTTTATTTGTAAGTCCTTTCTGTAATAAAAAGGTGGTTCAGAAATTTTCCGTTTCATACCATATGGCATAAACAATTATAGTTGTTAATGTTCATCACCGCGTCTTACTACCCGTTCGGGCTATACCCATTTGCAATAATTACACTGATACGTTGGGGTTGAGGAAGGTCTAATTTATATGAAATGTACCTGTATTTAGGTGAAGAGAGTGGAAAACTATTCAGTAAAGAAACAGCATCAGTCTACCCCACCGAGATTCAAGTCATTATATTACTATCATTGGCAGTCCAGTTTGTTGCAAGAGAGACACCCTTTCGATCACCGAAACGTGTCACAGTAATTTAATGAATACTATTAATATTGGTCATAGTAATGATCGTAATGAACGGAGGTTTATCGTAATGTGAACCATTTTACCATTTTATTCTGATTCATTTAAGAAATGA
Organism: Timema monikensis; assembly: GCA_902151445.1. Taxonomy (NCBI): domain Eukaryota; kingdom Metazoa; phylum Arthropoda; class Insecta; order Phasmatodea; family Timematidae; genus Timema; species Timema monikensis. The sequence continues at coordinate 79,220 of CABFVZ010000268.1, read as the reverse complement.
TTGTACCTCAAGTTCGTTTGTGTGCCGTTTCAGCAAAGGCGGTGTAAGCTATCTGAAATCTCCGGGCAAGGTATACTCGGCCGGAATCTGACCCCGGAACAGAACGGTCATTCCGCGCGGGTGAGGTGAAAGTTTCCGGGCCGTTTAACCGCTACTTCGGATGAATGACCGCGCCGTAGTGACCCTTAACCTCACGGTGGCCAAAGGGAATCTCCAATAAGTCAACTGGCTTCCCAGAAAAGAGTGGCCCACGGACAGATTCGTAAACATTCTACGTTACGTGGGGTTGTTGAGACAGCTAGCCGTTCAGCTTTTGGGTAATAGGAAATAAAATCTTCCCCGATAAGGATAGTTGAATAGAAAGAAATGTTTACCCTTTATCTTTATCAACATCTATCTTGTGTATATTCCGGGTGAAGATGACCTGTTGTTTTTACACAATATGTTTAGTATTATAAGACTATTTCTCATTATTAACAACTTTTTTTAAAGATAATAAATAACGTCACTTCAAAATTAACAACATTAATTTGTGTAGTGATATTAAATATAATTACTAACTAACTAAAGGCATCTTATTATTATAATGACTGATCATATTGAGGTCATGTTTTAGCTTGACCATTTGACATTTTGTCTGTCTATTTATTCGACGTTAACTGCCAAATGTGTGGACCAGTTTTAACGGATTTCGGCAAAGATATTCTTTGAACCTAGACAGAATGATGTATGTACATGATTTGTAAATTTAGACATCCATTTAAAAAAAAGAGCCTCTCAAAAGGTTTTACGTTTAGTAGCTCATCCCAAGTGATTTGAATTTAATTATATCAGCAATTGATCGAGTACCTAGGACGTATTAAAATAAAAGACTTTTATTGCAAGTGTGTCACCAAGTATAAACATATCATCTTCAAATCCATGTTTCAAGTTGAAATCCAGAGAAAAGGTTTAAGACTATAGTAATTATAAGAGTATGGAAGGAGTGAGGTCTACTGTTCACAGAACTAATAGTATTACAAAATAAGCACGATTAAATTCAGTTATTTTGTTGTTGTAAGGTTTTCAATATAAATATAGTACTTAGTGATGACCAAATGGTCAAAGCGTTAAACCCGCATTGCGTTTAGTCACAGTTAAAGTGTAGGATAGGTTCAAATCTAAACTAGATGCACTATTAAAGGCTTTCTAAAAAAATATCCATAGGATATTAAATGCCATCTACACACTATTTCAGCTATATTTATTGTAATTAAATATAGTCCCTACCCTTCAGTTTTAACTTTTACGAGCCTTAGTATTAAATTAAAAATAAAAAGCATTATAATCCTCAAAGTTGGACAAAATTTTCTTCTCGTTATGACTCAAATATCTTCCCTAAAAAAACTATGGTTTGAATCCGGGTGGTATTTAAATTCACTCTCAGCTTAGTGTCAAATTAGGCAAGGTATGAGTTTTCTCAAGTTAATATTTAGTGTAAGCTCTTCCGCTTTTAACCTAAAGCCTTGCCTTGTGTTAGACGTCAGACACGTCAGCAAACTGGTATGATTGTGAACTGTTTAGGCTACATACTACGCAGGGAAGTAGTACAGCAATGCCTACCTACATGGCGTAAGTATAACTTTTACAGAAAACACGTTTTCACTTTGGAAGACTTCCCTTGGTACAAAAGTAGATAATAACAAACTATATTTTTTAGACAAGTGATGATCAGGAGTTTTAATAATTCCTTAAATTAGAGCAAGCTAATCTTAAATTTGATGAAATAAAATAAAAATTAAATCAAAAACTTTAATAGCAAGTATGGGATCTGAAACATTTAAGCTAACAAATAAATAGCTATAATGTTATTTAATAGGCTCTTTTTTTTCAATGTTATATTTTTACAATCTTGTTGTATCTCAGCATATTTTTGAAAAAATTAAACCACTATGAAAGAAGGTTGATAAAAGTTTGGTTTTGCATTAATTTTAAAACAAGATATATAACGCTGTAAACAGCATATATAAAATATGGCAAGAAAAATACATTTGTAAAAAATTTAATTAGAGTCATTTTGAGTTAAAAATAATAGTGATTCTTCAAGACACTTACATTTTGTATATAATACTAATAAAATACACATTTTTTCAAACTACCCGTTTTTAAATAATTTTCTTGAGAAAATAAACAAAATCTAACATATAAATGTACTTGCATTTTATTGTAATACTTTAAGTTTTCAGTAATGGTTTCCTAAGCCTGATTACCAGGGCCTGGGAGTTGAGGCCCTTAAACTACCAAAAATATGCGCTTAAATGGTTATATCCTCAGAAATACAAAAAATGCTCTTAAAAAAATACATTTAAAATATAATTTTTCTTCTAATCCGTTATAGTAATGGCAGGGGAATCCTGCAAAGGAAGAGATAAGTAATAAATTGTTTGACCAATATCCCTCTTAAAAATAATAAAAAGGCAAAACAGTTGTGTGCATGAGATAGAGAGATAATGTCATCTTATACTGCATTGCAATGCACAACGAAGGTCATCTTCAAATTCTCAAGTGTGAGTGATTACGATTATTGGCCAAGAGGTTTTTATAAGTTCTGTTTTCAGGAAAAAATGTGTTCTACATCCACGGATTTTAATGGAATGTACTTCAAGTATGGAATGTCACCTAAACGTCTACTAAAGAGTCACTATTACCACCAGAAAACATTAGGCTATGTTAATTGTTTCATGTCTGTCCGTATTCATAGTTACACGAAAAAACAAATGCCCAAAGTAAATATAAACATGAATTTGTATATTTAAAAATTATCTGCTATAGGTTACGATTTGAATGTAATGATTCTAAAAATGACCGTAAATGTGCGTTAAGAGTAAAAAAAGAAAAATGTACAAAAAATCCACAAAATGATATAAACTATAAAATCCCTCAAATATACACAGTAAAAGTTATGTTTTCAATATCAGGGTGTCATAAAATGTGTTTATACCCAAACTACCATTGCGACCAACTCCAAAGACACGTCATGAAATTCCACTAATATTTGTGTGGATAAATTTAACTCTTAAATTTAATTTCAATGTGTGTTCCAACCTCAGTTATCATAGGTAGGTAAAAAATATCGAGGTGAACCTTTCAAAAACATATTTAATTTTAATTGTGCAGTGGCAAAAGGGGCTAAGTCACATTACATACATTCTCCAGGACAGCAAATTTTATATCTCAAAGCTCAAAAGGACCCCAGGAATTACTATTAATTTACAAAAATTAATTTATATGTGACAGATACCTCTTTTAATCATAATCTGAAGTGCATTATAAAGGTCTCATGATTGTCTAACAGATGGGAGCACTAACTCAATTTGAGTTAGAATTGGACTTTCCCCCCTTTTCCCCTATAGCCTACCCTTCATTTTATACTTTTTTTATTCGGCTAAATATTCACGCAACGCCACACACAAAACCACTTTAGGTCAGGGAGTGTAAATGATGAGAATACGTTACACTTGAGAAAGAATTCAAAATATTCTGACGACATATAAAATATAAAATATGAGGTGGCACAAACATCTATGTCAAATTCTAATTAAAAATAATTGTAGCTTTTAGAGGTGTGCGAAGCTTCGAAACTTTGATTTGAATTCCAAGTAAATATCGGCTTCAAATTCACTTTTAAAAAAATACTGCTTTGACTAATAGACAATAATATTTTTTAGAGTTATAGTAATCAATTTATGGTCAATTATTCTCATTTCAAACTGTTATATGCATTACAAATTAATATTCATATGGAAAGATCTGAAGTAATTAAATTATAAGTTGTGATAGTAACTGGAGCCAACAGAACAAAACAAAATATTAAAAACCTTTGTATAGTAAAATATCTTCAAGGATATTTTAGTGCATAAATTCTATAGAGACAATATAATATTCTTTCAACCATAAAACCGTTAGCATAAAATATTATAATCTCAATTCTGTTTTGTTAAGTTACCTATGCTTATATTAAATATAGTAACCTAAATATATCCATGCAAGTTTACAAAACTGCAATAACATGTTTACTTTCATATTTGTTTTTAATAATTTGAATAATATAATAGAATTAAACTTTTCAAGGTTTTAGACATCCTATAAAAATTGATATAAAACTAATAATTTAAAATTAATAAAGAATACCCCCTCTCGCCCCTCAATAGATATAAACCCAAGAACACAAAATACATAAGTTTTATATTACATTGATTTTACCAACTAATGTTTATTTAACTTGTAACCCGTTTGAAGAATATAGAATTATTCCTTTTGTGATGAGTTTGTGTCCATCCTCCTTAAAGAAATAGGTTTAAATATATTCGTCGCCAATTATTTTATCAGCTTGTGACACAGTGACGCATGATTATTAATATTCTGTCCAATTTTAACTTAACGTTTTAATAGTGTAGTAGGAATCATGTGTTCTTGTAAATTTAGTTTAAAAAAAGATAAATCTTCCACTTGTCCAGGGTTATATTAAATCATAACAGTGCATATCCTGTCGATAGTTTAGAAATATTCCCTCAATTTAAAAAAACAACGAAATATCAAATTAGAAACTTCAACTACTATAATACAGCTACACAGCAATCAAGAACAAAAATAATAATTTTAATAAAAACACAGTTTTGTTAGAAATTTAAATTTATTACTTTGATGAATAAAATTTTAAACCAACTATATAATGTTCACTAAACAAAGCATTTTGTATAGGTATAAAACAAGACTTCAAGTAAGTAAATGTAGTATGATACTTAACAAGCTTAATTTAATTTATTGTTCTTTCTTTTGATCCAAAGAATAAAACTGACCATTTATTTGCTTGGAAAAATTTTAATGCCAAGTCAGCTAATAACTATTTTACCAACATAATCTATTTGATTCAATAATTATTATATTAATTCACACAAAATTTATTTGAAGAATATTATTCTAATATATTATACCAACAATTCGTAATTGTGAAAAACCTATAGATGGGTCGGATGTACTTGTATCTGAATATTTATTTTACCTACGAGCCCTGAATCTTAAGTTCAATTACAAATTTTTAGAATACATTATACTTATCGGAGGCTAAATTTCCAACGTGGCGTTAATTTTATTTTTTATTTGCTCTTCATTTCCGAGGGTTCTTTCACATTAATTTTCAAGTTGCTATGAAAAATATAAATAAAATCTAGACGTTTAAATATATGCATAAATATATAAATTTCCATCTTATACATTATAAATGTATTGTCTGAGTTCTGAGATAAGTTGATCCAGGTTCGGATTAACCACTAGTAAGCACCATTAACGATATTAAAAAATCAAGAATAACAATTAAAAGAGGTCATTATTGAAATTTAAATCTTAAATCTGATTTTTTTTTTTTTCAAATCCTCGAATTTTGAATATAATTAAGACTTATGATGATCATAAGGGCCCATTTCCAATAAAAAACGGTAAGTGATTCATCCTAATGCGATGAACAAGTAAAACTTATCTGGTTTCATTCTCCACTTGAATGAGATATGGGCAATAAAAATGAAAAATAAGCAGGCGGGTGTTCATCGCATTGGAAAAGCTGCACAAAAGATTCTGAAGATGACGGATGGCTCTGATATTATTGTAAAGAGAGTTTAGAAGTTTTGTTGACAATACATAATATATCATCACATTTTTGGGTCAGCACTTGAGGTTGAAAAATCTACTTACGAAATGTCAGAGATCAAATTCTGATGAAACCTCCTTGCTATTTTTAGTTCATGACGATTTCTCCTGTTACACTCAACTCACACTAAATCAGCAAAGTAATAGGCTCACCAAGAGCCAACAACATTTGTGTGAATCGTATTTAAAATTTAACTACAAAGAGCATTCACTAAGTAAAATTCAAGAGATCTTCATGAATATAATTATAAATGTACGGTGTGCTTAAAAACAAAAAATAACTGAAATGATCTATTATAGATCTATGGTAGACCCTATACTCTGATTTTGGTTGGAAGAACAGTTTAGAAAATTCATACATATTTCTTTACGGCCAAAATTGATAACATTTTATTATATTATTTGTGTAGTTTTATAGATATTGATACTATATATCTAAAGTGACAGGTTCAGATAGCATGACTTGATGTATGAATATATTAAAATGATTTTAGTTACTTTAGCAACTACCAGATACTGTTCTTTTACCCAAATTATTTAAGATTACATCAATATTGACTAAATAAAATAAATGATAAGTTATAAAAAGTTAATTGGTGATTTTCTCTTTTACACTAAAAGTAAATGTAGTTTACATATACATAATATATAAGCGATATATTAAAAATAATATTTGATGAAGACTTAATTTAAGACTATAGTAATAAAAAGGGCCTTAAAAGAAAAAAACTAAATAGTATTCGTGGGGATCTACGATATGAAATAACATTGTTTAAATTAATATAGTTTTATGACTAAACCCGTATAAAAGTAGTAGAATGAAATATAAAATAATATAAAGCAGTTATTTAGTTAAATTTTATTGCTTAAATATCAATGTAGCCAAATGCATTTATAAATCATCAACAAAATGCATTAACTTAGTTGATTAGGATTGATAATGTTAATTGAAAATAAGTTTATTTTGTTAGACAAGATTGGATAATGTTTAATAGCTATTGTAATGTTATTCTAACTGGGTTAAGTAAGTTAGTTAAGCTACGTTAAGCTACAACATATATATGTGTGTTGTATATATATATGTGTATTGTATATTTATATATCGTAGAAAGCTGATACATTTTATAAGGAAAGGAGAGTTAGACCTAAGATTTTTTTATCTTAGCGTGTCTTAATGTCCCAACACTGAAATATTCAAGGTCATCTCGTAGCCAGCGTCCTGCAGTACTATTTAAATAAGGCTGAGTCTAGATGTGTGAGGTAGTAGGCTATTTTGAAACAGAACCACATAAACTCAACTTGAGCACTAAATGCTACTCTAGAGCTTGTCCAATACATGCAATTGTATAAAAATAAACTTCCGTAACCTTGTCTTGACATAAATGTTTTAAGACTGAGCTACTTCATCCTGTTATTATTATTATTATTATTATTATTATTAGCACCGCGTCTTACTACCCGTTCGGGTTATACGCACTTACGCTAATATGTAATGGTAGGGTGATTGTGAGATGAAAAGAAGGACCTACAGTTTAACGTGGAAATCCGAACCACGGTGGCGGCCTGGCATTCCCCACATTCACAAGACGTCTTGTCAGAGGTGAAGGAAGGGTTTGGAAATCAGATAAATATATGCCGGGACCGAGGATTGAACCCCGGCCGCCAGCACAGAAGTCCGACACCTTACCCCTAGACCACCAGGTCACCTTCATCATCCTGTTATTACTGCTACGCATTATTTCCAGCAAATAATAGTGATAATAGTAAAGTGAGATAACCCGTTAATTATAAATACAGCCGACACATAACCAAGGTGATAACTTCTGAACCATGGAGTCTTTTGTTTTCTCAATATTGCTTGAAAGCACTTAATAAAATTAGTTTTTTTTTATCTACTCCGGGGTTAATTAATTCATGCTAGTGACGGTGAAATTGGTTAGTGATTAGCAAAGCTGAGGGTAAGCTTATTCATCTTCCTTTACGAGCGACAGAGCGCCCATTATGATGGTTTATGAAAGTGGCCGCACGAAAAGCTCTTAGTGTAATCAGCAGTAAATATTCTATATTATGTGGTGCAACTCAATTAGAAAATGTTTCATTTACCTTATTTTTAAGAAGTATTTGATATTTAATGACTTATTAAAGTGTAATTAACTAGTTGGTATCCTGTTTATAAAATTAATAAATTGATTAATTGGGTATCTAAATACATTAAAATTTACGTTGATATACTATACATAATATTTGTGTTTATCGTGGTTTTGATTCTGCGCATTCTACATTCTATAGCCTCACAAAGTGTGGCAAATATACACAAGTTAATCTAAAGGCACTATATGAAGAGTGTGAATTGTAATTCAACGTAAATAATTCAAAATTCTCTCGACCATTTAATACAGTTGGTATTAAACCCCAATTTAACATGTCAGAGTCTTGAGTGCAAACCATTTTACCAACTTTTTCAACTATAAAATATTTAGCTTTTGTGTATAATCATAATATATATCTTATAATACATTTAAAAATTAAAATTATAAAATAGCATATACATCAATTTAGAGTATATAATGTATGTGTATAGAAATATAAAAATTAGGCAAATCCACAAAAATCTACTTAAATATGTGGAAACTTTGGTATAAAATAACCCTTTGTAAAACATCCCCTACGTATAACTTATCGGTATTCTAACCGAATTACAAAATCTCCCAGGGTCCCAGCTGAGAACGATATTTTATCCCTGTGGTGATGTAGATATATTTTTTCAACAAATTTATATGAATGAAATAATACTTTTCTGTGGTTAACTTATTTGGTCACGATACTCACGTACCATAAAACCATAATGATCTAATATTTTTAAAATATTTTATGTTTCATCGCCCTCTGTCTGTTTTGGTTTAGTACAATTTTTTTTTAAGCTGTAGTAATCATCCCACACAATACAAATTACGCAAAACAAATTAATCCTTATTTTTTTCACGAAATAACTTTGTGGTGAAAAGGACCAGCACCTTCACCCTCCCCCTCCCCTGCTCACTCCACACCATTATTTTTTTCGATTAGTCGCTCTTGCAAATTGTCAAGCTGTTAAAATTTTATCAAAGCAGTATAGATCCATATCGAGCCAACCCAGCCACACCCTTGATAATTAATTGTATGGAATAGAAATTAAGCTTGAAACAAGCTTTGCTGGTATAAATAAAACAAAAATTGAACTTCTAAGTGTTAATAATATCATTTTCGATTGAAATAGTAGTTTTGTTCACTATGGTACTTACAATATACCAAATTAAAGGTGCTAGCTTTGAGTAAATTTTTAGCATTGCAATTAATGTAATTTATAAAACCAAAATTAAACTGTAGTTCTTAATCCTCTAATGGTCAGATCATTATTTATGTGGGAATAAAATATATTAAATTAATGCTAGTTTCTACCAACTGTGTTTAAGTTATACAGATTACAATTACCAACAATCATGTGTACAAATTTGGTTAACACTGTTATTAGATCATAATAGTTGAAATCTACAAAAGATAAAACTCATCTGATATCTATATAAATATGGTTAAACTGGATAGTTACATCCCGCATTGTCCACATTAACTTAGTCGGTAGTATGTTTGTCTACTGAAATAAGGGTCACGTGTTACATTCCCAGCATGACTGGAAAAAATGTATAATTGTTGAAATGTTGGTTTCCCCTTTCACAGTTGTGAATTAAGGATCGGGGGCTGGATGTTGTGTCTGTTCTAGATTTAAATTAGTTTATTAATAGTGTGCTCATATAATCATGATTGAGAAAAATCGAGGTAAGGAGTAAAACATTACAAATATGGAATTTATGTTTTGTCTTGAATCCAGGTTCAATTACAGTAGTTTTGGCTTACAAACGGAGGTTTCATTGTGATTCCATTTCACATAATTGTAATATTACTTGTCAAATAATGGGTTTTCAACAGAATCTGTATAATGGAACAAAATCTGGGGCTCCGTGAAACTTGTGCGTAAGTCCGGTTACAAAGCTTGTCTGTAATGGAGTGGTCTTGTACTGACGTCACCTGACGCTTCGCCAGTGTTGCCAACTATATAGTCTCTAACGATAGATTTATTATTATTAATATTATTATTATTATTATTATTATTATTATTATTATTATTATCACCGCATCTTACTACCCACTTGGCTTATACGTACTTACGCTAATGTATAATGTTAGGGTGATTGTGAGATGAAATGGAGGACCTACAGTTTAACGTGGGATCCAAACCACAGTGGAGGCCTGGCATTACTCACATTCACTAGTTGTGATTAATACACGTTTTGTCAGAGGTGAAGGAAGGGTTTGGTAATCAGATACATCTGTGCCGGGACCAAGGATTAAGCCCCGTACCCCCAGTACAGAAGCCCAACACCTTACCCCTAGACCACTAGGTCACCTCTAGCGATAGTACATGAACCTGAAATGGATTGTATTTAGACCAGTAGGATACTATTTTCCGACATTATGTTAAAGAACCCACCGATTTTTGCAAAAAAAAAAAAATTGATGTAAAATTTGTTACTTTATGGCAGGGTCACAGGATATTACGTTCAGAAAATATCCTAAAATTGGATTGTACAGGTGATTAAATGATATCAAAAGTAGTACCCAGATCGTACATTTTGCAACACTGCGCTTCACGCATACCAGTTCTGAATGGGATATTACAGTCTTCTCATTCAACGACGTATCTTTTACCATTAGGATGAAAACAACGTGGTCTGCGCACGGGTCCCGCTTAGGGCAGCCATCTTGTACTTGTGATCTGTGTAGGTAATGAGTGATTTCATTTCAAGTTTAATTATATTACTACTAAAATAAAAATAAACTTTAAGAAGTTACTATATCAAGAGGAAGTGAAATTCAAAATTATCATTAATTATGGAAGATTATGTGAGTGAACTATTGAAATAGTGGAAATTAAGAAAATATGTGCAAGTGTTCTGTGGTGAATTAATATCAACCCAAGCCCACAAATTTAATGCACATGGTTGTAGATTTATTTGGTCATTAGACTACCAGCAGTACAATAATTGCAAATTATCGGGATTGTTACAATTAGAATTATGTAAAACCATTGAACAATGTTATATTTAAATAAGCTGAGCTATTATTTTGTGGTAAGCTTATTAATACAGTACAAGCATTAAAACCCTTCAAACGCATTATGGATTGAGTACAATGCCATTTAGAGCAAATAACAACACTTTACTGGCTTTATTTCAATACTTATTGGCTTGCAACATTAAGCAATGGGCTATTTACACTAATACTGTTAAAACTAATGACGTCACTACTATGACGCATTAACGTAATTCCTTTCTCATACTGGAAAAACATACGTACGTGAAAACACCTTCACGTCATGGAATGAACCCGATCAGTAATCAATATCACCGTTTTCCAGTCAGGACTGGAAGGACATACGTAATTCCACGTGTAAAACCAGTAAATTTCTTACAGTGATGCAGTCGGTTCAGGAAGTGCACGTTAAATACCGTGAATAAATGAAAAATGCATCCTAGACACTTCTAATGTGTTTGTATATCGCCACGTCTTACTAACTATGTGGCGTATACGCATATGTACTAGCTATGAAGGTGACCTGGCGGTCTAGGGGTAAGGTGTCAGACTTCTGTGCTAAGGGTCCGGGGTTCAATCCTCGGTCCCGGCACAGATTTATCTGATTACCAAACCCTTCCTTCACCTCTGACAAGACATCTTGTGAATGTGGGGAATGCCAGGCCCCCACCGTGGTTCGGATTCCACGTTAAACTGTAGGTCCTCCATTTCATCTCACAATCACCCTACCATTACACATTAGCGTAAGTGTGTATAACCCGAACGGGTAGTAAGACGCGGTGCTAATAATAATAATAATAATAATAATAATAATAGTTAGGCTAATGTGTTAGAAACGAGGAAGGTTAAATTTTAAAGAATGTGTACCCAAATTTGCGTGTTAGGAGACTGAAAATACATTTATGATTAAAAAAATCAGTACACCCGATCGGTATTTGAATCTTGATATTCCTTTCATCGACATCTAGCATATTGTAAAAGTGGTGCCTTAGACCATTCTACCACTGAAGTGGGTCATCTCATCTCCAATACAACTATATATTTTACCTAATAAAGTTTATTTTTTTCTTTACACATCAAATACATTTGCTATGATATATCACTTGAAATAGTTTTTTTCTTCGAACACATATATAAATTCAACTTTGATCGCTACCTACTTCGGTGATAATTTACTTCCCACATAGGTCTATTAGCTTTCGGGCATTAATAGAGCTAAATATTTGTTAGTTATTCTTAAATATGTTTCAGATTAAGCCATTCTATCGGGTTTGCTCATAGTAGTAACAAATACTGAGCCTCGATGATTTTTACCGTAGTGAGGACCCAGTGCTGCTATTCCTACTTTTCTCTCAAATCGCATGGTAAACAAAAAAAAACAATTAATTATTAAAAATTAAAATTTTTATGTCTTTAATTTCCTCAGAAATAAATTAAATTAAGTTTGATTTTTTTTTAATATTCGAACTCAATGAGTGAACAAAAGAATTAAAGAATACTTGCCCCATTTTTATCTTATATTAAGGAAAAAGTTCCAAATAAAACATATATTTTGTTTTTTAAATTACCCATATATATACTAACTTTTAATCATTATTATACAGTTTTCTTTATTTTGATCGCAAAAAAAGTTTTTGTAAGATCGTAGAATTTAAAACTATATAGTTTAAAACAATTCGTCTCTTGAATTATTTAAACATTACACAGTCTATAAAATAAACTTAATTCGTTATTTATGACAAAATTATGGTCGTCAAATCAATTCCAAAGTATTTGTCCATTGCAGATTTTTCAGGGGAAGTAATGAGTTTAGGCCAATTTGGATAACCATAAGAATACCCTTGTAGGCCCCTACTTAAAAAATGAATTCATTTAATCAACGTCCAATTATACTTACCTATTTTCAAATATTCTTCTTGGGGCAGCATTACCATTTATGCCTGTATTTAAAAGTTGACGCTAATCTTAAAAATAGCTCTTTTTTTTTTTAGCAAATGCCACTAAGGTTTGTCGGTTAGAAATTCCTGGTTTTCTTCTGGCAGTGTTGGTTATGTAACCGTCTTCTGAGGTTGGACCAGCATGTAGATAAATTGAAAAATTACACCTGGAAACGGGAATCAAACCCAGAACCCTTGCTCATGTCCAGGTGTAATTTTTCAACTTACGAAATTAAATATTTCCGTTTACGGTAACTTAATATAATTTGAAGTCTGAAAATGTACCAAATTATCTTATTATTTTCCGATTATTCATACCATGGACCTTACATAATGCCATGGTATTTTCCTCGCTCGCAACGCGAATATTGCGTCATATTATCAAATGTCCACCGTTTGGATGTGTGTCGCATGTGGTCTCATGTATGACACACATGTCGACGGTTACTTGGTGATCAATCATTCAGGGCGGGGTTGGAGAGTTGAGTTCCGGTGATATGAAGGGTGTATGTGGGAAACAGAGGCGATGTACCGTCGCCAGGACATCATTTACAACCGACGGAAAGTGTTGAGGGAGATCTTTCCACGACGTGAGCATCTATAGTTTAGTCTATTTAAATATATGACAAAGAAATAATATGTCCAGTGTTTGAGTGAACTAACCCGATTGATAAAAAGGAAAGTAAACATTGTTTTAGCTTTGATACAAACAATTATGAACTAGAATATATTACATTATCATTTTTTTGACATCTTATGGAGTATATATATTAAATATATATATATAATGTGTATTATGTATTTTGTATGTATATTATGTATATTTGTATGAGCCTATTTAAATAGTTCTTTCATATTTGGTGAAAATAGTTTAAAATTAGCAGAAAAGGACAAAATTCAGGGGTTAAATAAATGTTTTAATCTAATTAGGTGATTAGTCTTCGATATAAAATCAAGAAAGCATAGAAAATTTTCTTATCTCACAGGCGAGGTAATCGTTATTAACTAAAACGTAGAACGTTTTAAAAATTATTATTCTTCAATTATTTCCTAAATGAAACATACAGATATATTATATGTTGTGACATAACATACCTTTCCCCTGGCTATTTTAATAACGTCTTGTAAATGTTAACTGTAGGCCTACATATTATTCAAATACGAGCACATGTAGCTTGAAAAGTTAGCCAAGAATACCGTATTTCCATAATGTTTATTTTATATAAACAAACATGGTATCTGAACGTTCTATGAATATAAGAGGACATGTAAGTATATACATAACCAGTGTGGGTTAAATAATCCTTTAAGTTTTCGTTGAGATGAACAATATTATTTACAATCAATGTTTCGCACACGGAGGCAATTGTCTTTGTTGTGTTCACACTGGCGTCCCTAGTAGCAATCAGAAGAACTAGCGTGTGAGAGAGAAATAAGATTTTTTTTAAAAAGAGAGGGAATCTTGTTGGCACTTAAACGCTGCGAGCTTTGAATTTCGTGATCTGTCAATTTAAAAAGAAAAGTTAATATCCTATATCAATTATATTATATTTTCAGACTATTTTCACTTTTCCATTATTATTTCTTACCTTTCCATTTTAGTATCATCAGTTTAAATCTACCATTTAGGTAGTGGTATATTTTGGTGAGAGTTCACCTCTTTAACTCCAGTATGGAACGTTTTTGAATTATCCACGGTGGAAATTATCTTGCCCGATTCAAAATTTGTTCGAGGTTCTTTATCTTGGCATCGTGAACATTGTTTCCAGATTAAAAATTTTATATAATATATTGGACATATACAGTATTTATATTTTTACATTTCAAGTATATTTATATTACCTTAGAAATGTAGTCATTGAAGCTCCCCAAGAAGGTGATGTTGTTTAACTTATGTAATTTAATTAGCATGAATGATCCAACAAATTAGCTTTAAAAAAATGCATGTATATTCTCATACATTCACCCGCATTAATATTGAAGTGTTTATTTATGTGTTTCCCCTAAATATTTTTTCTGTCCAACGACCAGTATAAATCATAGTATATCAAGTTACTATGACAACTAGATAAGCTCAAGAAGGTTGTTTTTAACATACAAATACCCAGTAGCCCAGATATTGTGAGAGTTTTCGTGCGCCTGAGCAATAAGTTTGCTATCCCCTCCCCTCCTCTTTTTCATAAGTCAAGCTAATATTACATTATATTTATTTAAGAAGCTGTGATAGTTTTTGTTTGTTTTTATCAAGAGAGATTTCACTTTGTATGTTTCTACGTGTGTATACGAGAATCACAGAAGGAAGAATAGGCTTTGAACCAATACAAATATGTTGTTTATCTCGAAATTGACAAAGTGTAAAACATCAGTTTTATTATTTTATATATATTTATATGATTAGTAAAAGGCGATAGTTGCAGAGTCTATTATGATTTGACGCATGCAAATCTGAAACAATCTTTAGTGCCTTTTATGACTCGGATAATTTCCCGTTTTCACCAGAAGATCCTTCGAGAAAAATAAAAAATAATTTTTTGCAATGAACTATTACCATCTTATTAATATTATTTTATAAGTATTGATTATATCCACTAAAAGTGATAGTGGCAGACCACATGAATAACTGACGTATGAATACGTGAAAGTAACCCGTTTCGGTGACAACTTGGTCTAATCCCGGCCGGCTGTACTGATGTTTTGTTCCCTAAACTGTTTTCCACTTTACCTCCAATCAAATTAAGGTAAACTAGCTCTAAATTAAACCTTCATCATTCCTAATACATTGAACTAATTAGTGCATATGCATGTAGCACAAACGGGTAGTAGGACACGTGCAAAAAATATAGAAACTTTTCTTGCTGTCATTTAGGGCCTTTCCTATTGAAATTTGATTGTAAATACCCCGTTCCGCGACTAAACAATGCGGACTATCATAATGGGGGTATCTTACATTTAGAAACAATGTTTTACTTGTAACTCTACTTATGTAAGTTTGAAAATACGTTTTTGCTATATTGAGACCACTGTATCTCTATATACAAATCTTATATTAATGATCCATTGTTTCATTCGCAGCTGTGTGTCATCAATTATCCTCCACGCTACATTCTTTAAGGTTAAAATAACCTTCGAACTTTTTCCATCCCTTGTTAAAACGAGACCAAGACTTGGCATTCAAGCTGATTGTTTTCGTCTTCATTGTTTCAGTGAGTCACAAAACAATTAATTATGTTAATGTTCATTGAATTGAATAATATATGGAAAATTAGTTACGTTGGTGTTTCATTAAATTTGTATTATATGATAAATTTAAGAAAAACAATACCCATAATTATATTTTTTAAATAATCGACCTCACTGGCATTGGGAATCGATGTTCGTGGGTTCACACCCAGCTGAGATCAACGGATTTTTCTTTAGCGATAATAAGCCTGTTGCACAACTTCCTTTGTAGGGGAAGTAAAGCCATCGGTCCCATGTCGATTGATTGTGGCATGTAAAATAACCCTGTAAGGTATGTGAAAATACCTTTCCCGGCAAAATTAGTAGGCCCTTTTGCCCTAGCTCATAAAAATACTCGTGTGCTGATATAATCAGTTGGTTCAGATAATTCACATAAAATACCTAAAATAAATATATTAGTGTAAGATGTTCGAAAACAGAGTAATTAAAACATTTGTGTGCGGTGTTAACAGGTGAGATTTTGTACACATTCGTTAAATTATCAAATATAGATAGAAACAATTAATTAACTATTAGTTTACCTTTGCGAATGGTGACTGAGGATACCTGAAGTGATGAGATGATAGCTGGGGCGCCCCGATCTTGTTTCTTGAGCATTTATTAATTATTTCACATAAGAGAGTTTCATGGCTATGTGTCCCGAGACTAAAAAAAACGCTTTAACAGTTTTTCCCGTTATACTTATAAAAATCCTGGGATTATTGAGTATAGAACCATTAGGATAGAAAGGTCAATGCGGTGCTAACACCTAGTGCTAATGAGTATAATTAATTACACAAAGAATAGAGCACAGCTGGCTCGGTAGATATATTCATACTAAACAACACTATTTGGTCCAAAAGAGATGAAGATAGTGGAGAGAATAGGAAACACAATCATAACCAGCCATTGTTAGTATATTCAAATCTAGCAGGTTCCTGTGGGCAAGACATGCAGCGCGATTGGAAGAAATTAGAACCGCGTTCAGGGTATTTACTGCTAAGATTAATAGGAAGAGATCAGGGCGAAGACCTTGTTGCAGATGAAAGGATAACATTAGAAAGCTGAAAGAGAGAGGGTGACTGAAATACAACCTCTATGTAGGTCCATGCTGATAAGTGGTCAAAGCATTCCCCTAACAAGTTTATAGGACTCTGGTTTTGTTTGGGGTTGCGTTGACGAAAACATTTGCTATTGTGGATATATTCGTTCTGATATCTAATTATTATCTAGCGTCTAGAGCAGTTTTAAAGTATCTACAGAACTATC
Organism: Timema monikensis; assembly: GCA_902151445.1. NCBI lineage: Eukaryota > Metazoa > Arthropoda > Insecta > Phasmatodea > Timematidae > Timema > Timema monikensis. Next base: position 61,986 of record CABFVZ010000268.1, on the reverse strand, counting down.
CTCTGTTAATCTAGTTTAAAGTAATGTTCTGATATAAACCGTGTTTTCATAAAGGGTAGATAGATATTATAACTTATTTTCAAGATCTCTAAGTCTTTAATCTTTGCATTGATGGGGCGTTAATAATCACCTGTGTAGAACGTGTTGCATGCATCTAAAGTTGAAGTTACATAGAAGAATAGGATAAGCGGTGCTTTTAGGACATATCTATTTTCGATAGGTTAAAACGTTTTGAGACGAATCTGAAATAAACAAACAATGATCACTTACACAAAGTATTTCACAGGATGTATCAATCATGGAAACTGCACTGATATAGACACTCGGGCAAAGGCGTCAGTCTAGAACAGTCTGGATTTCAAGTAACCAGGAGGTCAAAGTTCGAATTCTAACTGTAAATTATAAGGTTTTTTTTCCCTTAAATGGTTGTTCATTATTACAGCATTCAAATACAAATAAACCTCCTCTAAACATCACTAAAACCACCTCTACTAAGTTAATATGAATATAAATGTCCAGGACGGAAAATAGGATGAGGTGTACTAAAAAAAGAGCCAGTCTTTAAAATTATAATAATGTGCTACCTTCTCTTTTATGATCAAATTAACAAAATATATTTAGTGTCAGCAATTATATATAATGTTTCATTCTAAAACATTAAAAATTAATTTGAATTTGAATCTACTATACCTTAGAACAGGTGTTGGAAACCTTTTTGTCCCCCAATCGACTTACAAACTTTTCAAAGGTCCCAGGATCACCCATAATTTCTCTACTTTAACCTTTTTTTTTATACATCTTATATTATTTTATTAAATTTCACATTACATAGAATAGTCTTGTTCCCACACACACATAAGCTTGCACTTATGTATTTAAATGCTACGATCTTACTATCACGATCAACAATGTCACGATTAAAGCATATTTAATAATGGGGCTTCCCCTGGGGAGGACAACCAAGAGAATCGTGTTCGATCTACGGTTGGTAATATTTCGTGGGAGAATATAGATACTCCATGCTCTGAATTCTACCGAAGATATTTAACGAGGAGAAATTGTAAAATAACACCTTAGAATCATAATAAAATTTTACCCCGAATTAATTTAAAAATAATATTATAAAGCAATATAAACGAATCAGTCCAAATGAATACTTTCTAAAAGCCCCCCATTTCAAAGTTTTCCCCCCTGTTCCCTTTCCCGCAAGAACATAATTTAGGTCATCGGTGAGAAAGGACGGGGAAAGGACTTATAGGGGTTTGAAAAGAGTCATTATGGAGGAAATGGGTCTGAATACAAGAAGGGGGTGGTTTCGAAAAGGATAGGCCGGGAGGTAAAGGGGGCAAGAATAGTTGGAATTCAATTTACACTGCAGCAGCGGCTCCCGCCAAAGTTTGTCTTGTAAATTGGTGGTACGACACTCAAATTCCCAATGCGTATAGACTGAAGGCTTCTCAAGGGGGAGCAGAAACCGCTAACAGAGTTGGAAGCCATTTACTGCTCCGTCCCTCAACCAAGTCTTCTATCTTTGCGGTCTGTTGAGGATCAAGATTGTTTGTTTGAAGTTGTCATCTGCAATGGAAGAACTAGTTCTGTAGATCAGTTGACAGGTGTTGTTTTTTTTATTGAACCCCCTCACACTTCAAGTCGGTGATTAAATGTAACTATCCAAGGGTGTGTCAGATTCTAGGGAGAAGATCCGGTACACTCCGTCTAGTCTGAAACAGGTGGCAGCTTAATTTGACGGATTATATTATCCCATCTTATAAGCCATACCATAGTGGACTAATGTTAGGTAAGTTTGCTACCGTGAAGGATTAAATTACTCAGACTACAACCTTTTTAATCACTAACGCATTAACTTTTTTGTTCATATGCATATTTCCCGAACAGGTATTAAGAAAGTGCAGTGGCAAATATAAACACAGGACCAATATTTTCTTAAAATATATTTATTTTGCAGGTTTAAATCTGAACCGCACAAAAATGTTTAATCTATATATATATATTACAAATAATAATCATGAATAAACATTATCAATAAACATAATTGCAACAAGGAGATTAATATTCTTTGATCTAACCGACATAAAATAGTTTAAGTTCCTTTAGATATGCACAAAAAATTATAAAATCGTATTATATATGATGTCATATGTTTATTATATTTGGTTATCACAATGATTTTATTTTTAAATGTTAGACTCAACTTGTAGTAAACACCCTTCAAAATATCGAATTTAAAAATGTATGTTTATATGCGTTCGTCTACCTCTGTAATTGCAATGTATACAATAACATGAACAACAACAAACACTAAAATGTTAGCAGCCTATGAAATCAAATAGTTTAACACGAATATGATAATAGCCTATGAACTTATCTATGTAAACAAGAATATGATATTAGCTTATAAATTTAACTCAGTAAACAATAATATTAGCCTATAATTTCGACACAGTTAATAAGATGATATTAGCCTATAATTGCTACATAGTAAATAAGATGAAGTTAGCCTATAATTGCTACACAGTAAATAAGATGAAGTTAGCCTATAATTGCTACATAGTAAATAAGATGAAGTTAGCCTATAATTGCTACATAGTAAATAAGATGAAGTTAGCCTATAATTGCTACATAGTAAATAAGATGAAGTTAGCCTATAATTGCTACATAGTAAATAAGATGAAGTTAGCCTATAATTGCTACATAGTAAATAAGATGAAGTTAGCCTATAATTGCTACATAGTAAATAAGAAGATGATATTGCCACAACTCATTTGAATCAAAAGCAATTCACTATTTAAATTGAAGACATTACTTTAAATAAAGTTTTGAAAAATATACTATCAAATAATTTAATTAATTGTAACATCAGAAACAATTTTACAGGACGTTGATCGGTTCTAGAAAACTTTGAATGAAGCGCCCTTAAAAGTTTAAATACATCACTCTATTACAATCCAGTGTTCCGATGCGACCTACATGTTACTTTTATTTTTACGGCATTAATGAAGTTTTAAAGTTTTCATAAAATCGAGGGGAAGAAAAAAAAACAACTTTTAGTGTTGTTGGGTCGGGACAAAATATATTTCAACCCCTGACTTTCTTCCAAAAAGAAATAACAAGACAATACAAAAGAAAGGAATGTAATGGTTCAAAGTGTTGAAGTGAAAGTTTCCAAGTTATTTGGTGATCAGACGTATAGACGTACAATAATTTACAGAAAGTTGTGTTGTGGATATTTTTCATCTCGAAAGGGCTACTTTATTTTTACTTTAGATAGTTAAATGTTGATTTTGTGTGTGTGTGTATTAAGTCCCTTCTACAACCTCCATATCAGTATGTCTATAGTCCATGGACCATAGAAATTATATTCGCCTATACACAGTCCGTATTCTTAATCACGTGACTATGCGAACCAATAAGATAGTTAGAGACTTCATACAATAAAAATCTTCAAACGAAAATTGTCTACAATAATGAGCAACTGCCAAGTAGTCAGCTGATCAATAAAATAAACATAAACCACTTTTGTGAGAAAACCTCCAGAATATACTTGAAATTTAGGTTAAGTAAGTTCACAATAAATAATATTTATAACACGATTTGAACTATCAAAGCTATAATTTTCGACGGATCCTTTCGCTGATATTGGTGCTTCTATTTTTATGCCCACGCACATATTTACTAAGCTGTGATTAACAGTTCGTATAGATTATAAAGTATTCCTTAGAAGGTTATCGTTGACCAATTTCTACGTAGTATTGAGTATGTACCAGAATAAGGATAATAATCCGGACTAAGTAGAGAGAGCAATCTGATACTGTGCCATCAATTTCATTCGGACTTACAGATGCGGAGTTTATAAAGGTGGCTTAATACGTACACTCCGTTTAACCTGAAAGATAGCAGTATTAACTTCACGGATTAAACTATGACCCCATCTAATAATATTAATAAATTAAAAAAAAAAAATACACCTGTGTATTGTATCCGAACTCAAGACTCTTGGGTTAGCGCACCAATGCTCTATCACTAAGATAGCTAAGAATCGTCTCGTGTTCAGAATCATTCGTCACTCATAGTTTAAGGCAGAGTCTGTGATGGGCGTGTGTAAATCACTCTGACCTTGAGGTCAAGACGTCTCCAGGATAGCTCAGTGGTGGAACATTGGTGTACTAATCTCAAGGTTCCCGGGTTCGATTCCCGTGTCTTAATATAATCTTTCATCTTTTAAGATTCGCTACTCATGTACAATTATTAATTGTACGAGCGTTTGCTTACCTCCACTATCTTATAAGCTATATCATAGTGGAATAATTCAAGGTAGTAAGTTTGCTACCTCTCATGGTAAACTAAGGGTACAAATTACTAACAAATTAATTAAATAGTTATTAATTACTCATTATCTGCATGGTATAGGGCGTCACTCTCACAATAAACTAGATTGACAATGACAGGGAAATCAGGGTTTGAATTCTGGTCGAGTATATTGAGGGTGGTTTTCCCTAAATGGACTATTCACTCTCTCTACGCGCAAATGTGAGTACACTTTAAATCCAGACTTCCTCATCTCTAGCTCATTAGCGTAATTAGACCATAAGCGTATAGCTTGCGCATGTATTAAGACACTGTGGATTAGTGGATTCTGGTAAATTTAACTTAAGTTGAACCTTTCTCGTACCTACACTAGTAGTGTAAAGTAGCGGATAGCTCAGATGGATAATTTAATGCTGTGGACAATATAAAAGAAAGTATCTAATAAACTAAAATTATTTACTCGACTTAAGTTATGTTGTATGTTAAAAAAACTATTTAAATACTTTCGACAAAGTACGCATACTTATTTTAATAATACACCTTTTTGGGAATCATCTTTAAATACCTTATGCTTTATAAATTTGAATATTTCATTTTCAGAAGTTTTCAGAACTGAAAATATGTTAAAACCTATTTTCTATAAAGATAATAATAATAGTATTAATAATACATCTGAAATTGTACAAAGCATATACGTACGAATATAAAAGTCTAGGAATCACATACGCCATAAAAAGGAGAAACATGTTTTTTGCCTTTCAACTTTTTTCGGCGAATCTTCCCACTGCATCCTTTCCTCCCATTCAAGATCTTTCAACGTTAAGAGTTGATGTTGAAAAGAATGAAAAAAAAACCACCTCACGTTGAAGATAGAAGATCGCTGTAAATGTAAAAAAATAAGAAGAATTCAATAAATTTTTGTTCATATCACAAATCAAAGTCTACATACAAGTAGTTGTAAAAAGTACTTAAGTAGTTTACAAGAAGAGTGCCACTGAAAGGATACATAATAATGAAATAATCTATGTTGCATACAATTTTAAGATGGTTTTATAATGTATGATAATGGAAGAACAAATTATGTATAAACTGGTAAACTTTTGAAGAGAATAAAAAAAAAAGTTTAACAAAGGTAACATATGCAGGAGATCTATTTAAGCTAAGTACGTAATAATTTATAACTATAATATTAACTAATAGCCCAAAGCTTAATTTAAAATTGAACAAACCTTAATTTAAAATTAACATTACCTGTTATTGTATCAACGAATGATATTTAGGAGCTACAAATGGAGAGAATTCCTTGGACAATGCAGGTTGGAAGGGAATTGTGGGAGTTTAGAAAAGAGTGAATTGAATTTAGGAGCTACTAGTAGAGAAAATGCCTTATACAATGCGGGTGGTAGGGCTGTTGTAAGAGTTTTGAAAATTTAATTTAATTTTGGAACTACTTATAGAGAAAATTCCTTAGACAATTCGGGTAGTAAGGGGACTGTGGAAGTTTAGAAAGGAGGGAATGAAATTCTAAAACTTCTAGTTGAGGGAATGTCTAGACAATTCTGGTGCGAAGTGGGTTAGTGGGGATTTAGAAAGGAGTGGATCGAATTTAGGAGCTACTAATGAAGAATATTCTTTAATAATGTGTGTTTTCAGAGGGTTCGAAGAGTTTATAAAAGAGTGATTAACATTCTAGAGATATGAGTGGAGGAAATTCCTTTTAAATGCAGATGGGAAGGGGGTTGTGAGGATTTATAAAGGAGTGAATTGAATTTAGCAACAACTAATGGACCACGAGGGTGGTAAAAAGTTTGTAAATTTATTTTAAACATGTTTCTTCATATTTATAGAATTTAATTCATTACGTGATTATAATGTACCCTTCGTTTATCCTGAAAGATAGTAGACCTACTTTGCATTGCTCCAATGTGGCGTAGCCTATAGGATTGTCTCAGTTTAATCCATCATGATAGGATTGCTACCTTTTATGGTAAACCGAGTGTGTAAATAAACATATTGTAAAAGGATTATTATGTACAACACATCATTACAAAATAATAGATTGGGAAAAAAGGTTCCGGTATCTCTGCATTCTAAATATTATCTTCCCCTTTATATGTTGGACCCATTTCGGCTCCTTAAGTGGGCCGCCTCTATAAGCGAGAAATTGCCACATAGACGTTCAGCTATTTACATACATTTAAATTTATAAAATGAATGTTATAACATACTGTAAGTGAAAGTAGGGAGATAACCTATACATATTTATGATTTGTGAAATGTGGGTTTCCCCTTTTATAGTAACTTATTACCGGCCAGGGGATGGATGTTGTATCTGTTCTAGATTTAAATTAGTATATAAGTCTTGTGATTTTATGATTATGTAGTTAATAAAGTGCACGTAAATAACAATAACAATACATTACATTTTTACGTAGCCATCCCATTATCAAGGTTGTTGTCTAACATGTGACGTCATGGCAGATCTAGATAGGACTTCACATGTTATTGACTTTACGTTTTATTCAGTGAGTTTTAAGACTATAACATTGAAACGAAAACCATATGCTCTTAAGCAATTCTAGGAATAGCCTCTACAGTGTCACAAAATTATTATTTTTATCTTGAAGTAGTTTTTTTTTTTGTAAACGTACTTTTTATAAATCATTTACAATCTAGGCTACTTTGTTTGGTTATGAAAATGGCCTGTAAAAGTCTTACTGTCAGAATGTAGATTAAAAAAAGTCCGTGGTAGCATGTTTACATAAAAAAGAGAAAAATTTAATTTTTAAAAATCAAGTAGATTTTTTCAAGACGCAAATAGTATAGTGACTATGTAAGCTCGTCAGAGGAAGAGTGGAAGTGTTATTAGATAAACAAGAGGCATCACAGGGTGAATTGATCATTTTTATATTTAGTACATTGGTTTATAAACGTGATAGTGCTTAGTGTGCTTTAGGTGCGTCAAGCCAAGATGCAACCCGCTTCTCAATCTCCAAGTAGGCAATGTCGTTAAAAATATCCTGACAGCATAGACGGCTAGTAAGACGCTCCCTCCCTCCCCCTCACCCCCCCAAGAAACATTTATGTGCTTATTAAAAACGGGCAGGTAATTGAATTATTAACGGAGTTACCAGCATTACCTGTACTCACTACACAACATACCACCTTGTACTTGTGGTCAGCGACAGAGAAAATTTAAAACCAAGAAAAAGCTGATGGAGGCCATGACAATTGGGCCACTGAAGCATGATGAAGTTCTTGAGTGCAAGGCAAAAAAAAAAAAGGAATAAAAGAGAGAACGGAACAGGAAGATGTCAAAAAAACCTGTTTAGAATCTAAATCACCGAGATTTTAGAAAAGTTTTCTCCATTTGTGTGGGTGTGATTCAAACAAGTACAGCTTTTTTCTATCTCGTTTCCTTGGGACGTGACATTGTGACATTTCTCAATGGGGATGGCTACGAACAGATATTGTACGGAATAGAGTATACCTGGTTTCGATGAGTCTTGAATGAGTCACATCTTTTTTACTCTGTATTAGCTTAATCATTCAAAGACTACTTTAAAATACTTTTTTTAGAAAATGAAAATATATTTGTATATAAGATGATTTAAACTTTCAACATAATAAATTAACCACAACATATTATTATTATTATTATTATTATTATTATTATTATTATTATTAAATAGCACATAATATATTGTAACAATGTCCCCCCCCCTCCCCCCTCACAAACACATTGCCACAACATGCCCAGCTAGTGTAAACTCGGAGTTGGGGTAGGTCAGGATTGTTGACAAAACGCGACATTTAGCGGAGGGACAGATCTAATCTCAAAACGTCGAAGAGTGAACTTGACGCCATTGGACACCCCTTGGTTTCATTATTTCGGGAACCAAGACCCGTCTAATTAAAGATAGTTCACTTAAGAGGATTAGTGGTTGCCTGTGACGGTAACCCAGCGCATACAGCATCAGCCCCTACGGCCCGTTATTTGAACTGATATAATAACAGCTGATTACTCAGTGAACATTTAATAACAAAACATAATATCCCTATTGAATGGGACTGAGGTTACGATATTTATTTCCCAAACAAATATTGAGACAAGTAGTAGCTAG
>CABFVZ010000268.1:18048-53509 GCA_902151445.1 Timema monikensis | reverse complement strand
AATTAGAGGAAGTGAACCCGCATTTGCGTGGAAGGAGAGTGGAAAACCATTTAGGAAAAACCACCCCCAGTTCACCCGACTGAGATTCGAACCTCGATCTCCCCATCCTCAGCAGTAGAGCTCTACACGACAAGCGCGTTAGCCAACTACGCCACCGAGGCGGGTTTTAAAGACATACATATTGCTTCGAGAAGGACAAAGTTTATATGTATATCAAAGCATAGTCTTTAATTAGGGGCGGTGGATTAGAGTCTCACTGTAATTACGGAATTACATCAGAAACTCTTGGTCAGTGTCCATATTCGACTCCGAACCTATATCTTGGTCTTCAATACACGGGTTTCACTAACTTGATAAAAATGGGTAAGACTTAGTCGTACCGAGCAAAAAAAACAACTCTAAGATGGCTGACTGTTAAACTTGTGTGTATAAAGTTTAGCTGTCCTGCTTACACCCGTGACCCCGTCGGGTGGACCATGCCCATACAAATGGGCCACTTTCCGTCACCCTCTTAACTGACGGGTAAAGTAGTAGTAGCCCACTTTAACTGGTGGTGGATGTCACCATGAACTCGTTGGATAAGAGGACCCTAGACAGTTTCACAATGATATAACCCTCGCTCTAATAAATAGTTTTTATCCATACATGTATAAATACAACTATTACTTACATCGTACAAATACAGTACATATTTTGCTGTGTCTGATGGTGGACATCCAATCATGAAAACCTAAGATTCCATCTGTGACAAATGTTTAGCTATCCAAATTTTAATTATATGTAAATACACAAACATGAAAATAATAGCCCCGTAAGATCAAGTGAAAAAAGTATCTATGTTCATAATATTCAGACTAGATTTTACTAGTTTATCGGGTAGTGATAGAACTCAAACGGCTGTAAAGGCTCTTTTAATAGTCCAGCGTACAGTTCTCGTGAATATACCTATTTACAAAATCAATTATTCGTAATAACGGTTTCCTAAGATTCACGAATACCCTTCCTGGCTTAGCACAATGAAACAAACTCCTGGAAAATTTTCCGCCAACCACAGCCTTCCACACATACGTCACAAATCCACGTTACCAACACTCCTCTAAGCTTCCTTCTTCTTGGTCACTCGAGGTAGATAGCGCCAGCGGCTCGTTTAGCTGTGGCAAGCATAGTATGAAGTGGCCAGTTCCAATCTATAGTGAGAGGGTCAAATGACCCCCAGCGACCGCGTTGATGAAAGAATAGACACAGTGCTGATGAAAAAGCTTCATCACAATATAGACTACTCCACAATAACTTTATATGTGTATATTATACGTAATATAGTAGATATTGTAAAGTACCCAATATGTAAAGAAATAATAATAATAACAATACATAATAAATATTTCAATAAAGTTTTAAATATTATTAACAGATATAATGCACACATTGGCAAACTTTACAATTGCTTTATACAGATACATGTATAGAGCTGTTACTATTATCACCAAAGAGAAATATGGTGTGTGTGTGTGTGTGTGTGTGTGTGTGTAGTGTGAGTAATTTAGGAGTTAGTGGCTGAGGATGTGAGTGACTGAGTGACAGAGTTAGTGAGTGAGTAAGTGATTGTGAGAGAGGGAGATTTATATATTGTAGATCAAACGATTTGTCTTGCAGTAATTAAAAATGTCTCACGCTAGTACTGTAAATCACATCTCATTAATACAGTATTTATACAAAGGTAAGCCCAGTAACTTTTATAACTGTTAACAAAAACGACTCTTCAACCGGTGGATCGACTATAGATATACTGTCGGTTTTATACAGGGATACCCACTTCTCAAGAGGTTAACCCTCTAACTAAGTATTTAACTACCTCTATAAGTGTTCGCGGACACTTAGCGGGTGAGTAAGCGGATAGTTTAGGTCCATAGTTTACCGCCCGATAGTCAAGCAACCTGCCAAGCTTATTTACGCATTAGTGGCCACGCGAACTAAGATGTTAGACCCCTATTAAGTCACCCTCGTCAGGCAGAACGCACTGGTGATGGTGTTTTATTTAGCACGTACCCGTTTATGTTATAGGCTTACATACTAGTTATGTTTAATGGTTTTAGGGATTATGGAGGTTATATTTAGAGGACGTGTACACTTACTTGCGTGAAGGGAGAGTGTAAAACAATTTTGGAAAACCACCCTCAGTAAACCCGATTGAGATTAGAACCTCGATTTCCTCGTCATTGGCAGTCTAGTCTACTGCGAGAGTAGCGCGTTAGACCACGCAGCTACCGAAGCGGGTCACTTGGGGTGTAAATAATTAGAATTATATTTAAATATATATAATTACTAAAAATTAAATTAAAGTGCTTATATATATTTATTCGTATACTAGGGGAGACACCGGTTCTCAGTGAACCTATAATAGCTCTACGATGGCAAAGAAGCCGTTAGTTGGATATTTGGGTCTTCAATTTATTTATTTTTTTGTCCAAAGCGTCTTACCACCCATCCCAGCATCCCATGTATCTAAACTGTTAGAAGCTACCTCAGTGGACACGTGGACTAAATGGCAGGACTGTCTAAGACTGATTTTTCGGTAACTGAGAGGTTGAGGTTGAAATTTCAATTAAGTTTAAAGAGAGTGATTTTTTTCACAAAATGGTTCCCCTCTCTCTTTACACGCCACTTCATGCATGGACGAGAAATAAAGACACCAAGTATATATAAATTTGTTAAATAAAAAAACACTAATATAATATGGATGAATAGTATATAATTTAGAGGAATTGTACCTACAGTCTTAGTTTGAACCCCGTCCTCCATGACTATTTGAAACCAGGCCAAAATAGATCGCCATCCTGGCCCGCAGCGTAACTACCGAATCGGGTGACTCTACTAAATAGTGTATTCTCCTCGAACCATCTTAAACTCAATTTAAAACTGGAGTAATCCCCTGATGAATATTACTTGAAAGTGTATTTCATGGCCAAAATATCATTTATACACAGTTTATTTGAATTGATAAAAATAAATAAAATTATTTGTTGTTCGTTTATGTCTGAAATTATAAATTTGTTAATTTAACTGATACATTAGAATAATTATGTGAAGCAGTCCTGATACATCAGACTAATTATGTGAAGCAGTCCTGATACATCAGACTAATTATGTGAAGCAATCAAGTGGCATAATCTGCTGATAAATAATTATAATTACTACAAAAATCAACTATATACACTCTGGTAAAACTAAATATTTTGTACAACACCACTATGTAAACGATTTTAATTTTAAATTAAATAATAATATTAAAGAAAATCTCAACCAATGTCCTTGATAAGAAAAATAATCTTTCTCCCTTTTAAATTTGCATGATTTAAAAAGTATTTAACTATTTTTTATTTTTTCGCGATGACTAAATCTATAGATGTTTTTGCCACATAATCATCATCATCATCATCATCATATTCAACTGCTTCCAACCTGAGACCAGATCAGTTTAGTAAAATGCCTCCATCTTTTTCTATCCTTCCTCCTTTAATCGCTTCCATTCTACTCTTCTCACTCACTATATGTATATAACAATATTTGTACGGCGTATTACTAAACATCGAGGTCATTCACATATAAATATATTAATGAGGTAGAGTTTAAAAGGAAATGTGCTCACGTTTGAGTGGAAGGAAAGTGGAAAACATTTTAGGGAAAATAGTTATCAATACACCTAGTCAAGACTCAAGCTCTGAAATTACCATCGGCAGCAAACCAGACTAGACGACACATTTAGTTAACATGCTCACCGAAGTTGGTAGTAAATAACATAAACAAGGAATATTAATATTCCGTAAAAATTAATAAAATATAAACGCCATTACCACAAACTCAGATCAAACAATTTTTTTTCAAACTGAACCTAAGAAACGAAATGATGCCCTCCATTCTCTATGGTTTTAAAAAATAATTATTTTATATTCAGTGTGAGCAGATTGTAGCCTGTAGTTTATCGTATTGCGGCAGTACTGCAGGCAAACTCTCGCAAACTGCTTACTCTGTCCTCTGGACCGACGAACGGTCGGCTTGAGACACAAAAGTGCAGCGTCATTATCTTGATGACGTCGTAAAGAGGCGGGCGGATAGCGCCTAGACGCAAGGGGATAGGAAGGGACTATCTATTTATGACTTGGATACTCATTAAGGCCAAGGGATGATATTAGAAAAACTATCACGAAGATAGGTGGGTATCTGAATGGATAATAAAGTGACAGGGAATACAACCGACATCATAAAGAGTGGGGGAGGGAGTAAGGGGAGATGGAGGTGAAATGTTGATACGTCCTAGATTGGACCGGAAGGTCATGGGTTTAATTTATATCGACTGTTCTCGCAGATATTTGCTAATAATAGAGTTTACCATTCATTATCAGGGTGAATGTTATTTTGGCACCTTGAAATTCACCCTCCTCTCTATATATCCTGATGAGCTAACTGGGGACCAGAACTTATGAAATAAGCAGTTACTCGTATATTTATATTGGAATAACTAACATGGGTTTCCCCCCATATTGGTGGGCTCAGACACTTAATGTAATTCTCATTTAGTCTGGTTTGCCAGTAACAAAAAGGTCGGTGGAGTTACAATTCCTACCGGGTGTAGTTGTGTTTTTGTTTTTTATAATTAATGTTTTCCCCGTCTTCACTTGACGCCAATCTCAATTAATTCACTCCTAGTTCTACCTTTCTCGTCCTTGTCTCCCTAGAGAAAATAAATGTGGCGTGTGGTAGTAAGACGTGGTGGTGAAAAGTCGACAAAATTGCATTTTATTGGCATTTATTTCACCACACGATTTACCAATTGATTTACTTAGGACAGAGCACCGGCAACTACACACACCACCCTAGTTCCTAGATGATTACAGATTAGACATATATTTAGGTCAAATTAATGACTCAATTAAAGGAGATATCGTTATTAATATTTAAGGGTTAAAGTTACATCAACGTAACTGGTTTTAGTGCCCTAGGTGTAGTGATGAGTAGGGCAATTTAGGGTAAATGCAGTAAAATTAGAGTGGAAAGGTAATTAGGAAACAACAGCGATAAGACCTCTCCAGCACACCTGACTGAGATTTGAACCATGACCTGTCTATTATTTGCACTCCAGTCTATCACCAAAACGAAGTCTTGGACCACGTGGTTATTGAAGTGGGTGATTAAATTGGTGGACGAATAGGTAAAAATATAGAAAATACTTCTTATCCGAATCTTTTATATTTGTGGTTTTCCATTTTATTCATAAATACGGGGTTTGAAGGGAATAAAAAGGGCTTTATTTTACCATTTTTCACTAAGCTGCTTTTTATTTCACGCTCTAGTGACTCAGTTTGAGAGTGAACAACTACCGAGTTAATAGAATTACTACGAGCTGGTTCTAGGTGGTGTTTATATTAATCTACTAGCATACTAACACTCACAGTTATTACACAATGAGAACTAGTAGTTATGTAAACAGTAGACTTCCCTCCATTCAAAAAATACAAAATACATCATGTTAAAAATAACTAGGTTCCCATAACATTTTGAGTATAATTATTTTATATAATTGTTCATCAGATTTATAAAAAATCAGCAGAAAATTATTTTTTTCTTAAGTTTATTAAAAAAACTTGACTTAAGTGTATTATTATCATGGTGTACATGCCCGGCAACACAGTGAGATTGTTAACACAATGGATTGAATGCCTCCTTAAGAATTGTGTCATGTTTGTATCTTTACTACAGTCATACATTTCTCTTTGGATTTCAATTTGAAAGCTTTCTTGGTGATAAATTTAATCAGAAGAGAAATTAACATTTGAAATAGTGTATTATATTCTTGGAAAATAACCGCGGTTCACGTATTTTAAGTCATCCATTTTGCAATATTTCAATATTCACAAAAATTTACCCTAAGTGATCGATCGATGTATTATTATTATAAATTCAAATAACTTGAGATGAACTATTAAAAGAAAAACCTTTTGAGCGGTTACCATATTGAAGCGGAAAGCCATATTTAAAAAAAAAACTATGTGCACACGCCGTTCTACCTAAGCCCAAAGAGTATCTTTTATGAATTTCATTAAAATTGGCAAACGCATTTAGTAGTTATACTGGCCGCCATATTGAAACGAATAACAGCATAGAAAGATTATGTGCACACGTTACTTGGCCTTGGTTCTAAGAATGCCGCTGCTAAATTTCTTTAGCATTTTTTAAACGTATGTGACACTTATCGCATGGCAAAAATCCGTACATCCGGATGTACAGACAATCAAAAAGACAAAAATGATAAAATTAAAACAGAGCCTCGTTACGCTCGGACACTTATTCTTGCTGACGGGTTGGGTGAATTTTAGCTCTAGTTTATTGTGGTTATCTTTATCGTTATACTTACGCAACCTAATTGCGTTCTGTCTAGGAGAGAACTTTATAATCTAGAGGGATGGCAAAATGAAATATTTGAGTGAGTATTGTAAACGTTATTGGGAAAAACTATCCCTTGTTGAGATTAAATAGCCGGTCTCAAGACAGGTGTGATAAACGCTCACCTATACTTTCGTGTCAATTACGCGTTGACTAAGCTAGGTAAAGTCGTTTACCTAATAATATGTACACAGGTTTTTTAGCACCACGTATTACAACCCATTCTGGTAATACTCTATGTATACTGTTATCTCTGTAAATAAATCAATATCACAATCTACACTCAATTAACCCTGACATTTATAAAGTTTAACGTACAAGTTTCTATTATGTTGTAGCTTATAATTTAAGTCCACAGTGTAACCCACCAAGGTGAAATTTATACCTTTCAGGGTAAATGGAGTGTACAGATGTATATATATTTAAAAAAAATAATACTTCTACATCTAACCCTAAAACTTTGACACTGCTTCTATTACCGAAACAAAATACCATTGTTTGTATACGTCCTTAATTATTCAAACCAAGATTTTTTTTCCCCCCTCCCCATGAAAGTCTCCTCAACAGGGATAAAGTTATCAAGTTCCTAAAGAAAGTAAATTTTTAATAATCCCGTGTTAAAGCGTATCATCAAAGAAGCTGCCTACTGAAGATCTGAGAAGCCTTTCAGACTCTCATGAATCTCGTGCTATTTAGGAAGTGGTTTGCTATTTCCAAACATGATGTAAGCCAACATGGAAGGTAAAGCTATCAACATGTCCCAATATAATTAAAAACCTTAAATTTTAAATTTAAAAAAAAAGGCATGGAATGGTAAATTTAGCTCATATCAACGACGACGTTTAATGCGAAATGTCACAGCTCTAAAATTAAGGTAAATGGTAAGAAAAGTAGAGCTAGCCTTCTTTTAATAAATAAAGTTTTTTCAATAGGGTCAAAACATTACATTTGCAGATGGCTGTGGATTGGTTTAGAGGCTTTAAAGCTTCAAAAATGTCATTGAGTAGATGTTATTTAGGTAGTGTGGGTTCTTTCTAAATAAATTAAATAAAAAAGAGTATCTTCGATTCTAAGTTCTTTCCCACGTATTTACCATTTCTATCCGTTTATCTGTCTATATGCACCTGGCGTTACAACATAAACAGTTTGATAGAATTTTTTCAAGCTTGATATTTAAATGAAATACCTCAAGGTCAATTAATAATTTTAAAATTATAAGTTTTTTGACAGTTTTTCTAATTTTTTTTGTTTGAAATGAGAATCTGAGTACTGTTTTAAATATATACTATATAAAAATTAGATTATTTTTCTAAAAAACAAATTGCAGCTTACTGAGTAATAGTGTTTGACAATTTTTCAAGTTTTTTTTTAATATCTTAAAATGAGGTTTCAAATATATATACCATTATTTGTGTTTTTTTAGGTGTATGATTTGTTAAGGTTTATTTTAATTGTAATTTTAGATTGATTGTATGAAAATTATTATTATTAATATTATTAGCACTGCGTCTTACTACCCGTTTGGGTTATATGCACTTACGTTAATGTGTAATGGTAGGGTGATTGTGAAATGAAATGGAGGACCTACAGTTTAACGCGGTAATCCGAACCACGGTGGAGGCCTGGCATTCCCCACATTCACAAGATGTCTTGTCAGAGGTGAAGGAAGGGTTTGGCAATCAGATAAAGCTGTGCCGGGACCGAGGATTGAACCCCGAACCCTCAACACAGAAGTCTGACACCTTACCCCTAAACCACCAGGTCACCTATTGTATGAAAAGGCGATAGTCTTAGCTTCACCATTAAGTCAATTATTAGTATTATTTTCATTATATAAATGTATATGCATTATGTAAATGTATATTGCGAGTTGTTCAAATGTGTATGCTGGGATATAGAATGTTCCCAATGACTGGAAGAATGGTGTAACAGTTCCTTTGAATAAAGGCAGTAAGAGTGAATGTTAGAATTATAGGGCAAAGTCTTTGAGTATTCCAGATAAAGTTTTTGGGAGAGTTTTAATTTAAAGGTGCGTGAAAGGATTGCGGAAAAGATTTGGTCTGTATAATGTGGTTTCATGCCAGTTAGAGGCACAGGAACCAGATATTTGCACTGCAACATGTGATTGAAGAATGAATGCCAGTGAGGAAGAAAGTAACATTGTTTTTATGGATGTGAAGCGTGGGTTTGTTAGGAGAATCTCAAGTGCAGAGTAAATGCAATTGTATTGAGATAATTTAGAAATGCATTTGAAAAAACTCGTATGTAAATGAGGTTAGCATGTGGTAGCTAAGAAAAGTATGTGGAAAAACTCGCATTGACATAGTCAAAAATGATTGGGTGGTGAAGGAGTGCGGCTTAGAATGAATGTGGAATCAAGTGTTGAAACAAATATATGAAGGTAGAGTGTGTGGATCAAAAGGAAAGGTTGGCCATGTCAAACGTGACTAAATGTTGTAGACGAATGTGTGAAAAGAGAGACACTAAGAATTTTAATAATAAACGAGCATAATTATATGAATCTGTGTATGGATTTTATTGAAGCGAAGGGAGTGTGCAAGTATAGGGAAGTGTGGAGAGAGTTAGTGAGTATGGATTAAGCGAACAGTTGTTTTTTGAACTATATGCACAGTTTATTGCCTATCCCGTAAGAGAGCAATGTGAATAGGTGTATATGTATGTATATATGCATGTATATATATGCATATATATATACTCATGCATTTATATTTGAGGTGTGTTTCGTAGGATTTAAAAAAAAATATTCTCAGGAAAATTAATAATTGGATAGTTTACTGATAACTGATTTTTGAATATTTTGTTTCAAACTATAATATAATACGTGAGAAACAATGTAGGATTATGATATTTAATTTGTTATCTCAAATTCTATTTCCTTCAGGAAACCCTTTAAGAGAATGAAATAATATCGTGATCACAATCATTAAATTACAATGAAATTCAAGATATCTTTCCCTTTTTAAAAGTCTCGTTTCGGTTCATGAATTAAACTAAACATGGTCTTCCAGACCAACACCCTGTATAGCAGGAAACACGTAGAATCTCCACCTTATTACGGTCTGATTAAGCCAACTACGTTGGCCCGCATTGGCGGCAGACTTAACAATTCTAAAAGGAGAAACAAAATTAACTTCTTCGGAGTTCGCTTAACTTAAAAAGGTGCGAAAAAAATATCTCAAGGAATGAAATGAAATTTCAGTTATTGGGAACATATTTTGAACAAAATGAGCGTGTGTAATTACTAATATAATATAACAATACATTCGGCATATACATAACTTATTATGATTCTTCAGATAAAATTAATAAAGTATTTAGAAACCAAATAAAATTGTTTTACTGCCGATTTTTTTTTAGATAAAACAGTAGAATATGTTTACTCAAAGTAAATATTTGAGTTACATTTTACAAGTTTGTAATCCAAATGTTTATAATACAAACTATTTAGGTCCTAATTAATTTTTGTAAAAGCATATCATAAAACAAAGATTATTGACGTCATAGTCTGAAGGGCAGAGAGTAGAAAGTTAAAAAAAAAAGTGCACCTACATTAACGTGAGTAGAAGAGGGAGAAACCCAAGTGATAAATAACATGTGGCAAACCACCTCAAGCAGACTCGGCTTAGATTCGAGCCTCGAACTTTCTGTGACTAAGGTAGGCAACCTTACTAATTTAAGAGTACGTGCACTTTTTTGAGTTTGTAAAATATCTCACGCTTACTTTTGACTTATTGACGCCGAATGTGCTTTTGCTTGATATATTTATGAGTATTATATGGAAAAATATTAGTAGGTTTTAAATTTTATAAATTTTATTTTTAAAGAATTAAGGTCCTCATTTGTATGTTTGGACCAATATAAAAGATCGATATTGGGTCAACAAGGGTCAACATTTCATATTAAAATTTTGACTTCCGGTTAAAATTTTCGACATATTATTAGGTGTTGTATATATTCATATCATCGCAATGCTATTAAATTCCTCATTTATAAATTTTGACCAATAAAAAATGTAAATATTAGCTATTGAGTCTAAAATGGAGATAGATCATTGTTGTACAAACATTTCTCCTAAGATGTTTAAGGAAAAACAAAATAAACTTTTAGAGACTTACTTATATTTAATTACTCTATGGTATTGGAGAATTATTGCGTTAAAACTAAAGTAGTATATCTTTACAACTAAAGCTCACAAAAATGTATTAATATATTTGCCAATAACTTAAAAACTGTTGGTTTTATAAAAATATAGTTCATATAAAAATTTTTAATTTTTAATAGTCCTACAATTTTGAAATGATAAGTTATTTATTATATCAAATATTTGCGGTGAAAGGGAAATCTCCGCTTATGTAAGGTACCTTAAAAATAATTTTCATGGGAAAGTGAAAGCAGCCAGTTTATTTATAATCTTAATCAACGCTTACATACGAATTTTAATCAAAATCATTAGAATTGATTTTGAGAAGATAGATTTTTCCTCTCTTCACCATTTATTATACTCTTAATTTTAAGTTTAAACAGACACACAGACAGACGGTATTGCAAAGACCACTTTATAGTGTTCGGGGGGTCATGAGACGTTGAAATTCATTAACATTTCCGGTAAGAATTTTTTTACGGTTGCAGTACTTTACTTTTAGTGTTCGAAAAGTTAAGAAATATATATTTATTTATTTGTTTATAGCTTTGAAGTTATTGGTTTTATAAGAATATGTTTCGATTAAAATATTTGTACTATATTTATAAATGTTTTGAAATGGAATTTTAACAAAATCGTTAGAGGCAATTTTGAGAAAATCGACTTTTTCTCTTTTTGCCATTCATTAAACTAATCTTAACTTTAGGGTTAGATATACAATTCCAAAAACCCTTCAGGACAATCCTATGAAAACCCTAGATACCAAGTTTTAGCCTAATAGGTAAAATAGTTTAGGCTCTAGTCAGAGGTAAAGACAGACAGAAAGAAGGAAATTAAAAATAACTTTTTCGTATCCGATGGGGACATGAAACTTCAAGAATCATAAAAATATCGCGTCCGATTTTTATTTTTTTTAAGATCACAACACTTTCTCTACCTGTAAGATAGCAAAAAAGTAAAAAAAACAATTCCGTACTTATTCATACTCATGAACTTTCTCCACACTTCCCTATCCTTGCATATTCCCTTCACTTCAACAACATCCACACACCGAGTCATACATGCTAATTTATTCTTAAAACTCTTAATGTTCCTCTTTTTAAAATATTCGTAATCAAAATTCAGCCACGTCTTACATGGCCATGTCTTTCATGTTGATCCACACGCTCTTAATATATTTGTTTCTTCACTCGAGCGACATAATTATATCTTCTCAATGCGGAAACCGTTTTTAAATTTAAGTTAACCGTATATACTTTGCCTATTTACTAGCAACAAGGGTTTTTCAATTAAATATTATAATTAATGTTGTGTTTATTTACAAATACTAAACCGCCAATAACCTCCTGTTAAACAAATCACTAAATTAACACAAATGTTTAATTTGTTGTATGTTGTGTTCTGGCATAGCGTGTTAGTGGAAAACCTCCTCATCCAATAAATCCCTTTTTTTTAAAAAAAAGTTGTCTAATTCACAATGTTATTAGAGTATTCCAACAATTATTTACATCATAATGACCCGTTAGTATTTGTTTGTAAATACACGTATCGTTCCCGTGATGAGGTTGGGATTAAAAGTTAGTACCAAAATAATGTTCCGCACATTTGTGAAATAACTGGGAGCACATTACAAACGTGAGTGCAAGCCATTCACGGTGACATTTCAAAGCATATTATGTCGTGTAAAAACAAACTATTCTATTAGATTAAACAGTTTTCATAAAAAGCCTGAAATATCAAATTGTGTTTGTGATTTTAAAACAATTTTTTGTAATATTAATTATATTCATAGTGATGTAGTAAGGAGAAATATCAATACAAATTAATTATCTAAGGAACACCCAAAACCAGTACAAAAGATTAATTCTAAATGAATATATATAATTGAAATGAAATAAAAGGAATAAATGAAGATAGAATTTTAATTAGCAAAAGACAACTGGGATTATCATAGTTAAATGAATGTATAGCACAATCTGAATAAATATAATACATTACTTTAAAGAAAATTATGAATATAATAATGTTATATCATTATGAAAAACCCTAACCTTGAATTTCATTAATTCATTTTTGTAAGTTCATAACTGATTTATTGATCAAATTAAATGACACGATAGAGATAATTTATTTACCAAAAATGGTTAATGTATGTATATATTATATACAAGTTAGTCCTTTGACTGCTTTAAAGTTAAGTTTCCCAAACTATGATACGCGAACCTTCAAGGGTACTCAAAGGATTTAGGTGGGGGTAGAGGTTTCACAGCTTAACACCGAGTTTAAACGATCATATTTTTTTTAAAGTGTGAGTTTGATATACAAATCATCGAAAATTTTTACTTGATGTTATCAATTCTTTCTTTGTGCCATGCCTTTGTTTAGCTTACCACTGAGGTAATATTATAAATTGGTTACAGCCTTTTATACTTTACAAGATATTATATATTTGTTTACTTTTGTTTACAAAAAGCTGGAAGGGGTTGGCTGCCTTATATCAGTTAGGACTTGTCCCTGAAAGGTTTACATTACCTCAGAGATACGTAAGTACCCATGTTCATTTTCAATAAGTACCTAGTAGGCGATCTGGCGGTCTAGGGGTAAGGTGTCGGACTCTTATACTGGGGGTTCCGGGGTTCAATCCTCGGCTCCGGCACAGATTTATCTTATTTCCAAACCCTTCCTTCACCTCTGACAAGACGTGTATTAATCACAGCTTGGGTATATGGGGAATGCCAGGCCTCTACCGTGGTTCGGATTCCACGTTAAACTGTAGGTCCTCCATTTCATCTCACAATCACCCTACCATTCATTACACATTAGCTTAAGTGCGTATAACCCGAACGGGTAGTAAGACGCGGTGTTAATAATAATAATAATAATAGCCTAAAATAATAGACTTGGTGACATTAATACGTGTTCATATTTAGGTCACTATGGTTTTTGGCACTAAAGTTGAACGATTGATACTGGTGGGCTTTTAAGTTTAAATTAATTTGTAATTCTTGTATTCTAGTGAACTAATTTTGTAAAAAAAATCAAGTTGATTAACTATATAAGGCATAGTTAAAAAATGAATATTTTAGTTTTAATAAACTAAAATAACTTTTTATATTATTATATATAATTAAAATAATCGTTAAAATATATATTTTTTAGTTTGTCAATGGTACATATACCTAAAATACAACATATAAGTCAACATTAGATTTAATTATTCATAATCGCACATTTAATTGAAATTATTATCTGAACAACTGTTGAATTGTATTATAGTCATGCGAGACTCCAAAATGGAAATCAAATTGAGTTCCTAATAAATAGTAGTTAATTGCGTTATTACGTTAGACGTTTAAAATTTGAGCAATTGAAATAAAAGCTCAATTATAGAAATTGATTACTGATCAATTGTTATCCATAAAAGAATAGGTAATCGTTTTAGATAATTACAAATAGAGATCTTATATTGAAATTTTGACTAAGTGAGGGTTATTTCCAACGGAACTTTTTATGGTGTATGTCCCATTAAAGACAATTAAGAACATAACAACCTGTAATGAAGATATTAGAAAAATGGATATTTTAGATCTAAGTTTTAAAACAGGTGTAGATAGGCTAAATGCTTTGATTAAAAAATGTGTATTAAACAGAGTAATCAAGATTCTTATCAACAGTAAATTAAATAAAACCAACATTGGTGGACACGTAGACTAAATAGTCAAGCTCATCTGGTCTGATTTGCTTATGACGGAAAATTCAGGATTTGAGTTTGTACCCGGGTATACATATGCTGGATTGTTTTCAATGGTCTTATGTCATTTTACTCCCTGCAAATGCGTGTACGTTTCCTCTAATTTTGATATACCTCCTATACTTTATTAGAGTAGATAAGTGGATATTTGTGAAGGAGAGTAAGATATGGCTCGTTAAAATAAACCTCTAAAACTGTCAACATATATTTTGGTTGGCAATTAAGGCAGCTACTTAAACAGTAGAGGATATTGCTTAATTTGAAACTTATCCTTTAACTTCTTCTGCAAGATGGAAAGGTCCTTAAGGTTATTCAAGTTCCAAAACACAAAAAAAAAACCTAAATACTTCTTTTTTGTGGGTGTGTCAGTTTGTTCATGGCCTGTAAAACTTTTACACGGGAAGAAAAGATATGGATTTTCAAAAAAACAGCTGGTGCTTCTCAAGCATAGCTGCGTCATATCTGTAGGGCTATAAGATACTTTTTTTATCCATGATAAGAACCACCCATATCGATCGTTACTTTTTTTTTCTGCGAAAGAAAATCAACTAAAGAAGAAACGTTAGACCTTGCTGAGTAGGACTAGACTTTCTTATTTATTTTTTGGGAATATCACATTAAATATTATTATTATTATTATTATTATTATTATTATTATTATTAGCACCGCGTCTTACTATCTGTTCGGGTTTATACGCACTTACGCTAATGTGTAATGGTAGGGTGATTGTGAGATGAAATAGAGGACCTACTGTTTAACGTGGAATCCGAACCACGGTAGAAGCCTGGCATTCCACACATTCCCAAGTTGTGAGTAATACAAATCTTGTCAGAAGTGAAGGAAGGGTTTGGTAATCAGATAAATCTGTGCCGGGACCGAGGATTGAACCCCGTACTCCCAGCACAAAAGTCCGAAATCTTACCTCTATACCACCAGGTCACACGATTAAATAATATTATTTGATTAAATTATATATTAAAACATGTTTCCCGCATTGAAGAGCACCTGGGTTTAAGCATCAATATCATCTAATCTGGTTTGTCGGTGACAAAAAGGTTGGAGTTCTAATCCCGGCTGGATGTACAAAGCGTGGTTTTCCTAAAACGTTTCCAATTTTCTTTACACACAAATGGGAGGTAAATTCTTCCTCACTGATCAATTAGTGTAAATATGTGGATATTACAAACGAGTGAAATGACGCAATGCACAAAAAGTCTTAAAAACAATGTCTTTATAATTAAGATACTCGGAAATTTTCAAATGTATCTTTATTTTGTAAAAAAGCAAAAACTTGTGATACTAGCATATTCATCCAGGTTAATTTATTTAGATAAAATTCAAATGTCAACGTTGATTATATTACCACGTCTTTTTACCTGTTCAGGTTATGTGCGCGTATAACACTAATGGAGTAACAAAGTAGGAATGAGGAAGGAAGTAGTTTATAGGTATTCTACCTGCATTTTCGTGGAAGGAGAGTGGGAAACAGTCTAGAAAAAAAACTTCAATAGACCCAGCCGGGATTCTAACTCCAATGTACCCGTCATCAGCAGTCACACGAGAGTGGCGCCTTAGACTATTTGATAACTGAACTGGGTAGTGTTACTTGTTAAAATAACAATTATCATAAGGTTTCGTAAGCCACTGAACATTACTTCAATTATAGCTACAATATAAAACAATTATTTTATTGGTACGTTTAAATGACCTGGTGGTCTAGGTGTAAGGTGTCGGACTTCTGTTCTGGGGTCCGGGTTCAATCCACGGTCCCGGCACAGAGTTATCTGATTGCCAAACCCTTCCTTCACCTCTGACAAGACATCTTGTGAATGTGGGGGATGCCAGGTCGCCACCGTGGTTCGGATTCCACGTTAAACTGTAAGTCCTCCATTTCATTTCACAATCACCCTATCATTACACATTAGCGTAAGTGCGTATATACCCGAATGGGTAGTAAGACACGGTGCTAATAATAATAATAATTAGTACGTTTAGTAAAAATAGTCTATTAGAGCCAAGTTGAAGTAATTTTCAGTAACTTACAGCATATTATGGGCCAACCAGTATTATTTTAACAGTTGACTTTTGAATTTTATCTAAAAGCTGAACTAAAATTCTATCTTTTTTATTAGTACGTTTAAAACCCGTTTCAGTGGGTCGAATGGTCTAAGGAACGTCAATCCCAAAATAGACTGGACATCCGATAATGGGGAGATTGGGGTTTGAATGCTGGTCAGGGATACTAAGGGTGGTTTCCTCTAATTAGTTCTACACTCTCCCTCCAAGAAATTGAGGGGACAGTTCCAATAAATAAAACTTTCCTCATCCTTGACATATGACATAATTAGTGCTTATGTATACAACCAGAGTGGACAATGAAAGCGATACAGTAGCGGTAACAAACATAAGATAGGTTTAACACAAAGGTTAATAACCAACTATTCTAAGAGAGAAGGTTTTATAGGGTTTGTTATAGGAAATTCACCTCCATTAGCGTGGAGAGGAGATGGGAAAATCAAAGTTAAAATTGCATTTAAAAAAACCACCATGTAGATATTTGACCGTTGACCACCATATCCCAGGTAATAAAGTCCATTTCTATTTTGACGCTTTTAGAATATATGGCCATGAGTAAGAGCTGTATAAAATATAAAGGTCAAAAGGTCACACGAGTACACTAGTACATATTGGTTTCGGCATCATGGCTACAGTTTTGTGTACGATACCCATTTAAGGACGAGCTGTTAACACCATCCACATTTTGGAAACGTAGCTAGTAATTAATACAAATGTAATGGTAGCTATTCAAACTATAGGAAGGTGATATGAGTGCCAATAAATATCGAGGAAATATATTGTTGAGGGAGATATATTACCTTTAATGTGCTTGACCTTATTTTTATACATTTTAATTTATTTTAAAAATTGACAACTAGACACCGTGTGAAAGTGTCATTTTTCAACAATCTTATATATTTTAAAAACAGATTTGTTAGTGGCAGTCATCGACAGTAATTTTCAATTTCAATGCATGTGGTGGCTCAAGATATCTGGGAACTATTGGAAAAAAATAACTAATTGTTTATTATCATCGAAATTAGAAAAATTAAAGCCTTTGGATACAATCTTACTTCTATTAGAAGTATTTATTAAAATAATAAATTGAATTAACTGTATTAAAATAAAACTACCAGAGTAGATCAAAACAGTGGAACGTAGAAAACACAATGAATTTTCATAAATGTTTCAAACAAATATACAATATAGGTTTTTTTTCTCGTTTTTTATGTATTTAATACTCTGCAAAATGGTGCCCAAAATCTTGTATGTATGAATAGTTCTCAACCCGAGGGTTTCGTTGGATCCTCAACAGTTAATACAAATTATATATTGGAACATTAACCTAACGTAGTCTAACTCAAAATCCTAGACGTAAATATTACGAGTGTGGACCGCGAGCTAATATACAAAACAATTATTTGTTTATGCCCACTTTTATTTAGCACCACATCTTATTGTACGTTCGGGCTATACGCTTATGTACTAATTACACTAAATATTTTTTTATGGATTTGGAAGGTCAGATTAATAAGAAGTGTACCTGCATTCTCATGGAGGGAGAATTAAAAACCATTTAGGAAAAACCACACCTAGTACACCCGACCCGAGATTCGACTCTTATCTTCCCGTCATCGGCAGTCTAGTCTAACACGAGAGTAGCGCTTTAGATCATGCGACCATTGAAGAGGGTGAGATAATACTAATATTAATTTCAGTCAAGATTTGTTGAAAAGAAATAATGAAATAAAGCTATTAGCTATGCATATGAAAAATGAATAATTTATTAAAATGTGTTTTTTATTTTACATTTCTATAATAAAAGGTGAGTTTAGTTCGTAATGTATTGTTTATTTTTAAAAACAATAGACACAAATAAATATGTTTATCTAGCAGCTAGTATGAATACAAACTTAGCCACTATAATGAGAGTTATTCCAGCTCTCCCTCTTCAAATCTCACAGCGCGTAGTTAATAATTATTTTATATCAGGCCTGTTTTTTTTCCTGACCAATGAGATCCTATGCTCCGGTTTACCGTACACACTGCCGGTTCAAATCGCATTCCCGGGCTTATTTTATTACTGACCAGTTCAGCGGCTATTATATGTTAACAATATGTTTTGAGGTTAAAATATAAATATGAGCTATTAACACATCCACACCAAAGTTTTATTTTAAAATACAAAACAATTTTTTTATAAGCGTGTCTTACTAACTGTTCAAGTTATAATTATACATAATAATTACTCTGATGTGGCTGGGATGAGGAAGAAAGCATATTAGAGGTAATTTACCCACATTTGTATGGAAGGGGAAAGTGGGAAGCTATTTAATAAAAAAAAACTTCAGTAAACCCGACTGGGCCTCAATCACTTCGTTATTTGAAAAAAAAATCAAGTCAATAGCTGAGGTCGAATATTTATTAAAATCAACTAAATCTCTCAAAAGTCTTGGTTTGATTCCAGGTTAGATTTAATAATTTATAGCTTGTGTATGGATTCATCTTAATAGTGATATCAAATTTCCTGACACTAGTTAACTTTGGTTAGTTCTTTATGTCGTGTGGTGGTATTAAACCTGTGTTTGTAAATTGAACTTTAAATTATTAAACAAAGAAAAAAATAGTGGTCGAAGGTGGATAAAACTAGGGTAAAAATCTAAAAACATATCATTTATCCTTAAAATTAGTACCTAAGCTATAGTCATTAAAAATAATGTAAATATCAAGTTCTTAAGTTAAATGTAGTAAAAAAAATAACCATAACCATGTACTGTTCAAATGGTTTAAAGCAGCGGTTCTCAAACTTCTTTTATATTGTACCCCTTGGCCATGACTAAAAATTTAATATATCCACAAGATAAAAAATATGAACACACGGTAAATTATTAATCTATTTAATCTATTTTCAAAAAACTCTGTAATCAAAATATTTAAAACCTGCCAAAACTATTTATAGAATACTACTTTTATAACCTTAAAATTCTCTCTTATTGAGAATCGTTGTGATCAGTTAAAAAAACATAACTTTACTGTAAAAAGTTTTATAAATTTTCTTCACAAATTCGTTCAAAAATAAAGAAAAAAAGTAAACTTAGACACAATATTTTGAAATCAAAATTTTGAATTATAATCCTGGAGCTGATAAATTATGAATCGAAAAGTTTTTTCAGTGAGAGGGTTGTGGCTGCATGGATTGGCACAACTTCTCGATGTCTGGTTGTCCAGTTGAAACTTTCAAGCGGAGGTCCAGCTCTAAATTTAACCTATTTTCTAGGTACACCTACGTCATGATTGAAAAACCACTCTCACAGAGATATGTTGTTGCGAGAAGCATCATAAACTTGATGGCACGGTCAGCGATATGAGGAAACTCGTTCAGTCTGACAAAGATGTTTTCTTGAGACTGGATTTGAGGGTTTTATCGGAGGACAGTTCAATAATTTCTTCCTTTTCTTTCGTTGAAAATAAGTTTGATAGACTATAGTCTTCCATTGCAGAAAGAAAGGTTTCACATCCAGAAGTAGAGGGTTGAAAACTCTCAGAAATCGGCTTCCAGCTGAAAGTAAATAAGGGGGAAAAAGGGGTGGAAATAACTATATATGGGTAACTGCCAACAATTAGGGTTTTCCATAAGTCCCTTGTCATTTTGTCCACTTCCCCTTGGGAGCTGCTCGCGTGCCCTATGAAAGGTGCCCGTGTACCCCAGATTGAGAACCACTGGTTTAAAGGAAGTATAAAAGACACTGTAAAAAAAGTAAGAAATATATTAACTTTTTTAATACTTTTGCGAGTTATTTTTTACGAATTGTGTGGTAAAATTAACTTTCCCCTGATTAAACTATACTGTTAATAAGATCTTCTCAGTACCTAGCCTCACAACTAGTCCTTTATTGTACATATCATAATCTCGACACCCACTCACGTGACACCCACGCCCTTTCCAACCCTCTTCACAAATCTAACTTATATTCTCTCTCTTCTTACTGTCTGGAGCTTGTTGCTGGAATGCTTTTGATCTAAATATTAAAACCGCTGCCACTATAAAAACCTTTCAGCATAAGTTCACTCAAGGACTGCGATCAGAATCTCCATTGTCGATGTGAGGGGAAAAGTAGGGATACAGTAAGAATGTGTGTGCAAAGTAAATTATTATTATTATTATTATTATTATTATTATTATTATTATTATTATTATTATTATTATTATTATTATTATTATTATTATTATTAGCACCGCGTCTTACTATCCGTTCGGGTTATACGCACTTACCGTAATGTGTAATGGTAGGGTGATTGTGAGATGAAATGGAGGACCTACAGTTTAACGTGGGATCCGAACCACAGTGGAGACCTGGCATTCCAAACATTCACAAGTTGTGATTAATACACGTCTTGTCAGAGGTGAAGGAAGGGTTTGGAAATCAGATAAATCTGTGCCGGGGCCGAGGATTGAACACCTTACCCCTAGACCACCAGGTCACCCATTATCAACATTGTTTTCTTTTCAAATTATTAGCTTTCTCCATCATGTTTAGATATGCTATGCATAGTATAATGACATGTGAATATGTGTGATATGATAGTATGTCTTAATGTATTTTTGTTTGTTGTGATCATATAAATAAATTGAACTCGATATTTTGATAAATGCCTACGCCTGAAAACGAAACAGTGGTTTTAACGAAGCCGTCTATCTCGGCCTAGAGCCTAAAATATTTTACCGTTCGAGTTAAAACTGGGTATCTAGGGTTTTCATAGGGTTCCCCGAGGGTTTTTGGAAATATACAACTAACCCTAAAATTAAGGGTAGTTTACTGAAGGACAAAAGGAAAAGAAAATAGATTTTCTCGAGATTCAATTTAACGATATTGATTAAATTTTGTATCCAGACACTGTTTAACATTATACACGAAATGGAAATTTTTTTTTCCCATGAAAATGAATTTAAGGGCACTTAACATAAGCAGAAATTTCCAGTTTTGATCATATATCCTCAACTAATTGAGATACAAAATAACTTATCATTACAAAGTTGAAATACTGTTAAAATTGAAAATATTTTAATCTGAAACGTATTTTTAAAAACTAATTATTTCTGAACTACCTATAAGCAAACCTAAATATTTTTTATGAAGTACATGGATAAATTAAATGGATTGTTAAGCTCTTTGGTGGTCAGAGATATTCTTCAGTTCTCAATGTTTCTTTAACACTTTATATTAATATATTTATGGCTCTTGATGGAGTGTTTCTGCAACAGGTATATTATTAAGTTTCACAAATTTTACGAGTTTTTAGTAAAGGTTTATATTTTAAAATTAACGAGTTAGCCTGTGTGGTCCACCGCAGAATTACTTTTGATTATTATTTTGTACGGATATTATAAATTTGCTTTTTTTATCATATTAATGGTACATAAATATTAAATAAACATTTTTTTTATTAAGTGTTTAAATAGAAGAAAAGGCGCTGGCCTTAACGTGGCCCAAATAAAGACGATATTATTATTACTATACTGTATTGTATTATTATTATTATTATTATTATTATTATTATTATTAGCACCGCGTCTTACTACCCATTCGGGTTATACGCACTTACGCTAATGTGTAATAGTAGGGTGATTGTGAGATGAAATGGAGGACCTACAGTTTAACGTGGAATCCGAACCACGGTGGAGGCCTGGCATTCCCCACATTCACAAGATGTCTTGCCAGAGGTGAAGGAAGGGTTTGGTAGACAGATAAATCTGTGCCGGGACCGAGGATTGAACCCCGGCCGCCAGCACAGAAGTCTGACACCTTACCCCTAGACCAACAGGTCACCGTACTGTATTGTAATAGTCATCTATTTGTTTGAGGAATGGAGGACTATTCATGAATGATTAACTCTTATAGTCTCTATATGGGGGACTTTTATATTCGTGTGTCAAAGAGAGAGAGAGAGGGGTGTGTCTGTGCTTGTCAAGTATCAAAGAACCCCATGTACTAGAAAGGAGTACGATATTTAAGTTACTAACAAGTTGGCACGCTGACGTATCGTGCGTTAATTTTGGCTTGACAATTCTCAACAGTATTCCTTGAGGTATTTGAAATGTAGACAAAAGATTGCGAGAATCTATATCACCACACATGGTATTCATATCTTCAATACATAAGGTTTAAATTTTTAAAAAAATTACAATTAAAATTGGTTTGCTAGAATTGTGGTTTAATGGCTACAGATCCAGAGTTCTCGGGTTCGATCCACAGTACTTTCAGATTCACTGTGAAGTGGGTCTGGAACGGAGTCAACTCAACCTCATGAAGACCAATGAATAGCTACTTGAATAAAGAGGTAGAGGTTCCTGTCTAGAAAACTGAGATTAATGGTCATAGGGTTCATTATTCTGACCATATGACACCCCCTATCCGTTGATTTTGGCATTATATTCGGTCGGTATGGCTCGGTTTCGGGCTGATACCATGGAGTTATTTTTTAATGTATTAACCAAATAATTGCTGTCAAAATAAATAGTTTTCACTCTCTTTCCTTTGAGTATTTTGAAAATTTGAAATATTTGAGTAAGTTACATCTTTAGTAATTTTTCTTTTTTTATTTATTGATGAAAATTGACTATACAAATCTCCAGGAACCATATCGGTGCAAACTAAGTTTTAATGGTTCCAGGTTTCATTCCCGGCCATTCTGAAAATGTATATTTTGTGTGTTTGTTTGTGGCTTCTTCTTTAAATAGATATGAATTCACGACTTAAGAACTGGGTGCTCTAAGTGTTCTAGAATAAGTTAAAGTATAAGTTGTATGCGAATAAAGAGTCTGCTCATAGAATCCATGTTAAATACAGTATCCCAAACAAAATAAAAAATAATCATCAAGTTATTTTAAAAATCAGGTTACAGTTGTTAATGTTTAAAAAAAAATGTTTAGCGGTTGATATACAAACTAATGAATTATTTAATTTTGTAATACAATCTATCACTGATATTTTAGTAATATATAATTAGTGCAATCTATAAAATCAAAATTTTAAAACATTAACTCTGACTTCATTTTCATAAATTTAATTCAAACTGAAGAAATTGTGAGTAGATAGTGAATTTTATTAATGGATTTAGTACATATGATTTTAAAACCAAAGACAGAGAAATAAGTAACACAACACACATAAATGCTAAATAAATAATACAATCTCATCTATTGGAGCTTTTTCCGCAAACATCACTTCCATTAAGTGGGCATTTAATGCAGTAGCTATGAGTGCTGTGTCCATGAGGTTGATTCGATTTTTTTTAAAGGGCTAAAAATCGATTGATTTTAGAGAGCTCTGAAACGGTTTGACTGAATTGTATCTCGCAGAACAATTCTTATATATATGAAATAAACTGAATGCCCCTAAAAGCTATCCCACTTCTCTAATCCGATCTTGAAAGCTCACAAACCCTTACGATTTTCCCATTACTTTCTACTGTTTTATTTATTTTTTTGACTATCTTACTCGCTTTTTCGATTTATTTCTTAGTTGTTTCACCTTCCTTCGATTGTCTGTTCTATTCTCTTTTGAATATAAAATAACTTCTCCTAGTTTCAAATAGAAACCAGACAATTTTAAACATATTTTTTGTTTTGAATATTCGGTAATTCCTTATTAATAATTTTCTTTGTGATAAAGTTTAATTTCAAGATAAGTTATGTCATAATATTAATACGTGGCAAGCACAGTTCAAATTGTTTAAAGAAAAATGATTTGGATACAAAATATTTATTCGTAACACATATGAAAGCTGAAACATTTTTTAAATATTTAATTATGATCGCAATAAACTAGACTTCCGATGAGGGAGAGATCGTAGTTCGATCCCTGTCGGGTGTACTGATAATGGTTTTACCTAAATCATTTCCCACTATCTCTCTATTAAAATGCGGGTACACTGCCTTTAAATACAACCGGATAGTTGAATACTTATAACTACATCAATGAGCAATGGAAGGTCGCAGTTCGTATCCCAGCCAGGTTTACTAAAAAATGTTTTTTTCTCTGAAATTGTTTTACACTTTTTCCTTACAATTAAATGCGGATATAATAGATTTTTTTTTATAGAAAGGACTTCATCTGAAAGCGAGAAAGGTTACCAGATATAATTCACTTATTCATAAGTCAGGTCATGTAATATTTTACTGACACTCTTGTTGTGTAAAACATACGTGAAAGATATCACTAATAAAATAATGAAATACAATCAATTTATTCTGCAAAACAAAAAAGTTTTATTTTACAAAGGTCTCTTCCTATGAAAATTGAACTGTAGTAAGAGGAGTGGGGAAAACCTGTCATATTTTGAGTTAAAGCAAGATACATTTCATCAGGATACACTAATAAGATTAAAAAAATTTAATGCTAATATTTCATAATCAGGAACACTGGAATGACTAATATTTCTAGTAACAAAATATTTCCCATTGACTAATATTTTGGTAAAAATATATACCACAACCTATAGGTGCACACATGACCCACGTATCCCTGCCAGCTGCATGTTCTCACGCACACATCCTGTGTTCGGTACCGTCATCAAAAGTTCATCGTAGGACCCGTCTGCCACCGCAATATAATGACCCGCATGTTAC
This sequence comes from Timema monikensis, assembly GCA_902151445.1. NCBI lineage: Eukaryota > Metazoa > Arthropoda > Insecta > Phasmatodea > Timematidae > Timema > Timema monikensis. The sequence goes on along the minus strand of CABFVZ010000268.1, from coordinate 28,470 downwards.
CGGGTTGGGACCAAACACTCCAATCATTTAGCGGAGTTTACTACCGGCCAAGCCAGTGGGGTCAAAAGAGAGGGGTGAAAAGGGGGTGGGGGTGATAGGGTAAGAGATAGAACGGTGGAGGCAAATTATAACTAAAAAAAATAATACCCCCTACATTAACAGCTGTGGCCACAAACAATCGGATCGCATAGAAAGCAGTGAAAGATAAATGAGGCATCAAAGCATGTTATGACAGCGGGTTGGGACGAATTCAAAAGTTGGTTATTCTTTCTTTTTTTTTATATATATATATACATTTTGTGTCAACCGGGATTTTTTCAAATAGTTGATCCGTGCGTGTTTTATAGTGTCAATACTTATTAAGAGCAGCCACTTAAACTACATAAACTAAGTTTAAATAATTAGTAGGGTGAATATAAAGAAAATGAACCATAATTTATTCAACCATAAGATGAAAATTTTGATGAGGATAAAAAAAGAATTCCTGGTGTAGTTGGATGTAATCACTGCCTTTTCAATAATAGCTAAGTATCCAGTCAGGTTCAGATAAGAAGAAACATTTTTGACGTTTACTAAAATGAATTTAATAAATCGGTACATCAAGGCATGCGATCTGCAGCTATATTTAAATATATATTATTATTAATACATAAAATAATCACTAACAAAACGATAAATTAATGTTATTAATTTTGGCTGAAAAAAACCCTGTTAGTTTTTTCAAAAAGGTTCTTCTTATGAAAATTGGACTGTACAACAGAACAAACGTACCTTGGTTTCGTTCACATCATTACCACACACAGATGAAGGCGTCTACATATATAGAACCATTTATGAGTGCCTACTAACTTTTGTTAGTGTTTCTTAACATTACTATTAAACCTAAACACCGCACACGATACCACCAATATTTATATATTTTCATATGTGGGGAATGCCAGGCCTCCACCGTGGTTCGGATTCCACGTTAAACTGTAGGTCCTCCATTTCATCTCACAATCACCCTACCATTACAATCACCCTACCATTACACATTAGCGTAAGTGCGTATAACCCGAACGGGTAGTAAGACGCGGTGCTAATAATAATAACATTCTTGTTCCTCCCTCTTCACCACACCTGACGTCATCTGAGGACAGCGTGTCGCATTTTATTGTACTCTACATTTATTCTGAAAGGTAGCAAGAATACATCGTTGTTGTTTTTTTCTCTCTCACTATGATGAAAATTGTATGATAATGCAATATTTTTAAATTAAGTTTTAGTAGGCTTACACTTGCACTCCGTTTACTGTGAAAACTTACAGTCTTACCTTGATTGGTTCCACTATGGCCCGTGCATTTAGGGTCAGGGTGCATGTCAGGGTAAAAGAAGAATAAATGTTGGTACTATTACCTAATCAAAATAGCCAAAGCTAGTATTTATACATTTTTCTATTCGATTCAGTTTGATTCTCGTGTCCAGGTGTCATTTTTAAATTTTCAGAATATGATATCTAGATGGAGTAATCCTCACTAAAAAGCATAAATAATCGCTTTGGCTATTTAATTGTTAGATATACAATCCATTATAATAATTTTACAAGTGACAGCAATAAGCCAACTACCGAGTCGAAGGTGGCTGCATTATCTGATATCTCGTGATCTTAATAAAATCACACATTTGTAGCCGACGATTTCCGCACGTCCATCATAGACTCTACCTTAAAATATGAGTGAAGAATGGCCCTAGGTACTGGACGATTCTTGGATAGCTCAGTGGGTAGAGCATTTGCGTATCAACCAAAGGTCCCGGGTTCGATTCCCGTGTCCAGGTGTCCTTTTTCAATTTTCATAATATGAAACTCTATACTGTCACATAAGTGGCCTAATTCTAAATTCCACATAGATTTACTAAATTTAATATAAGTAACATGGATGGATAATATAATTGTTTTATTCCACATGGTGTCTTTATATACATTCAGACTATCCACCTAAAGCTACACTTATGGGGGAGTTTTTTTATCCTGTTTGCATTTATATACCCACTTCAGTGGCCGCATGGTCTAACGTGCTACTCTCGTGATAGACTGTACTTTCGAAACCGAGGATATCGGGGTTCGATCCCAGTCTGATGCACTGAGGGTGGTTTTCTAAATGGTTTTCCAATCTCCCTCCACGCAAATGATGGGTGCACTTCCATTAAATTAAAACCACTTATTCCCTAACACACAAGTGAAACAAGTACATAGACAAATAACCTTACCGGGTAATAAGACGTGGTGCTAGGAAAATAATTTATATTAAATGTGCCCGCATTTGCGTGGATAAGGAATGAATCCATTTAGGTCAAAAGACCATCCTCAGTACACCAGGTGGTACCCGGCCCTCCACTTCACCAGCTAACCCCAAACTAGACGAGCTTGACGTTTAGTCCGCGTGCTCGCTGTTGCGTGTATACATAACTATTTCAAATTCGCCACCCGCCTCGGTGGCGTAGTTGGCTAACGCGCTTGTCGTGTTGAGCTCGACTGCTGAGGACGGGGAGATCGAGGTTCAAATCTCGGTCGGGTGAACTGGGGGTGGTTTTTCCTAAATGGTTTTCCACTCTCCCTCCACGCAAATGCGGGTTCGCTTCCTCTAATTCTACCTTCCCCATTCCTAATCCATTAGCGTAAATAGTACTTAAAGTGTATAACCCGAACGGGTAGTAAGACGCGGTGCTAAATAAATATATATATATATATCTAATTCTCCCGTACCTGGAAAGGATAGGTTTATTGTTTTTCGGAATAGGAGGGTGATTATCGCACCGAATATTCGTTTATCTCGGGGTTCTATGTCCATGATTCGTTGTGAAGATTGTTTTGTTCCCACGGGGCGGTTGCTGTGTTGTACTTTAAACGGTGTGCACTGAGAATATAAATAAATAGAGCTCTAAAGGAAATTCGTGCAAGTGACAAAGTCATATTAAAAGATTATTTACAGCATTAAAGTCTATTTAATTTTCTTTGAATAATTATTTGACCTGCTCTGTACACACTCTTAATCGTTTATTTTTCAAATCCCAATATTTAGCATTTATGTTGTTTGTACTCCTATTAGAAGCATGTGCTTTTGAATAAGCAGAGCTAAATCTTCTTGAAGTACTTTTAAAGTTTATAAACTATTGCTTGAATAATTAATTAAAAAATTTGGGCCTCCTTTGATTAATAAATTTACCCGATGAAAAATAAAATAATCATTTGACAATTATAGTAAAAAAACATGTATAATATGTTAAATACATTCCTAAATATTGGAATGCGTGGGTACTACATATAATATTTATTTGATAAATGTAATACTTGAATTGCTTAGTGTTGTGTATCTTCTATATTTTGGAAATTTTTACATGGTGTATTTCAGCTATTGACATTTTGGATGGTTTTGGCCAAAACCATAGGACCCGGTTATCATAATGTAACTAGTTAACAGTGAACTAAAAATATTTCATATCTACAGCTGTTTTGGGAAAATCCGTAGACATAAAATATATTTCAAAATTATTATTCATATTAAGCCAAATTTTTGAAAATTGTATTTTTCTATCGCGTTTTACATGTTTATAGTTGCTATAGACATGGGCCACATAAGACATTAATCAAAATCTCCTTATTCTAGTGGAATACTATTTGTAAATATATTTTGTTTCAATTCAGATATAAATGATTATTTTTCAAGCACATTGCTAAACCTGGGCTAACTTTTTTTTTTAAATAGCAACTCAATGCAATAATATATTTAATTTGGTCAGTTTTTTTAAAATAAACTATTCTTTTTTAATTTTGATCATCTTGAAAGACACTTTTAAAAGTCGTATCCCAAACACAGTGCTTTATTTCTAAACTGTCACATTTTTTTAATGAGGCTTATAGTTTTAATAACTGCAGCTCAATGCTTTGTTTTATCATTTTATTGTCAAACAATGTTCTCTTATTTTAAGACATAAGAAATTATAAATAAATTAGAATTGTTAGGTGTGTGCGAGATTGCTTTTTTTTTCTTTCGAGACGAGAAATAAAATGACACTCAACAATATAGACGAGATTGGAAACGAGAATTTTAAAATCCTTTACTTCGAGGCGAGAACGGAAATTAAAAAATTACAATTAATTATTTATAAATATGCTAATATTATTTTAAAACAAGGTGGACTATTTAGTTTGGTGAATGCATAGATAAGCCCTAATAATGAAAATTTAAACACATACAAAAAGTTTAAAACTGGATACAAATCTGACACCAACATATGAATCCTTAATAGCACCAAAGAAGCTAGAATATTAAATATATTTATCACCTCTATACATAGGCGCCGACTTTTATTAAATCATTGGGGGTGCTCTATAAAAGGGATGTGGGTGGGGTATAAAATTTTCAAGTTTATCAAGGGCCGTAGTTTTTTTTTAATCTCCAAAATTAAGGTACAATTTGTTAGTCTCAATGTATGTTTAGTAAAATAAAATTAAAATAAATTTAATTACAGAAAACAAACATGCACAAAACAAAAATAAAACATACAATACGAGTAATGCCACTAACCAACTTGAATGGAAACATGTTGACAAATACCAAGCTGTCGATTCACGAGTGGTGAGTGTTACCAACTTAATCCCGCTTGCTTACAAATCAGATGGCAGCACCTGTCGTTTGCTACACTATAAAACACTATTCGTAACGAAACCCTATATCCAAGATAGAACTAGCCAAATAATATTAAGGTTTTAAAAAGGCTGAAATATTGGGGTTGCTTAGTATACAATCACCCCCACAGTCGACGCTTATGCCTCTATACTATATATACTGTACTAATAATTGCTTGGCGATTGTTTTTGCTACCAATAAAATTTGATGCGTAGTCTAAGAGTAGTAACTCTATAGAGACTGCACATCACTTCAATGTTTCGGGTGACTAGTTTAAATCTATGTATTTAAGATAACTTATTTGTTTTAAGAGAGATATAAAATAAATCGATCATCTAAAATCACTTAAATATATACCTATCATATATTAAATAATAATATCAAACATAAGTATGTGTTGAATTGTCGAATGCTTTAGATATTCAGGATGAAAGAATAATTCTAAAACTTTTCCCGAAATTTTCGAGATTATAACATATTTGTCACGAAAATCGTGTGGGGAACGGGAAATATTTTTTCTCGTAGGTTTCCCGAAATTCAGGAATCCCGCACACCACTGATAATTTATATTAAAGCTCAAATCCTCAATATTGCTAGTTATTTTTTTAAATTTTGGCTAACATTGATTGTTTTAGAAATCTTAAGGCTAAAGATAAAATACAAACCAAAATCGAATAGATTCTATTATGATTAAGAACATTAATTAAGAGGGGACTTAGGTGATCTGGCGGTCTAGGGGTAAGGTGTCAGACTTCTGTGCTGGCGGCCGGGGTTCAATCCTCGGTCCCGGCACAGATTTATCTGATAACCAAACCCTTCCTTCACCTCTGACAAGACATCTTGTGAATGTGGGGAATGCCAGGCCACCACCGTGGTTCGGATTCCACGTTAAACTGTAGGTCCTTCATTTCATCTCACAATCACCCTACCATTACACATTAGCGTAAGTGCGTATAACCCGAACGGGTAGTAAGACGCGGTGCTAATAATAATAATAATAATAATAATAAGAGGGGACTTATTAGTAGACTACATGATAAGTGATAATTTTCATAGAATAGATATTAATTATAAGTAGGCTTATATACATTTCTTTTAACCTGAAAGGCAGCAAGCCTACCATGAAATGTTCCACTATGGCACAGCCTATGGAATAGGGCCATAGTACAGCTGGTCAAGGTCAGATTGATACCATTCAGCCAACCAAGTGTAATTTCTTCATGGTATCACATAAATTTGTGTGAAAAAATGAAAGAAAATACAATGAAGAAACAATTTATCAAAACAAGGTTGTGGCAAAAATTAATTGTTTGGATATTAATGAAAGATTCAATTTGTGTTTTTTAACCATTTAACTAATCTAATTTGGTTCTCCCTACTTTTAAGTTGTGTGTGTGTATATATATATATTTTTTTTTAATTGTAAATATCATATATATACATATATATGATATTTATTTTTAAAAATTAAAATTATTCCATATTTTTTATGAAATTTTAATGTATTCCCTTTTACAAATACGAACTAATTATATCTGAAATATATTTAAAATCAAAAGAGAATATTTAAATGCTACTTTAAATAAAATACTTTTTTGGGAAAAAGTCATAGAAAGATGTATTTTGACATTTATATAGCGATTCAAATTAATAAAATTTATGAAGCATAGGAACAACTTCGGAATAAATGTTGGACCTAAAAATAAGATAAGTTTTCGAATTCCTACGAAGAAGAAATTATATCAGAAGATTAGTAAAGCTAATTACTCTTGGCACAGAGTTATTCAACTTTCCTTATTTCTTCAGAAAGGAAGAAAGAGAAATAAATTTAATGGCTGTCGGATCATTTCTTACTTTTAATACGTACTCGTGATGATAACTTGAAACTTTAATTCTGTTTCTAACAGTGAAGGAATTCCTTATTCTAAAAACTAAGCGTACCCTGAACATTTCAGGTGGGTGAAGTTAACAAAAAATAAAATAAGCTTTACACATAAATATTTATCAAAAGTATCCCTTTGTAATAAAAATTAATTATCTTGGAATGTTTTAATCTAAAATAATTCCACTTTTTAAGTATTACTTACTAGAACTTTATTAAATTTAAAGTATTCAAAAACAAGGTGTTTAGGAATATATTTGATCCAAGTAGGAATGAATATAATGAATAGTGCAGGAGGTTACATAATTATGAGTTACATTGTTGGTAATTGAATCGCACTGGTTACGGTGAGTTCATATTCAGTGCGAATGAAAAGGATCCCAACGGGACCAGATCATTGGTAAGATCTAGACAGACACAGATAGGAGAATAGCATTAGAAGGGACCTGGAAGAGGTAGGATATAATGAGGTGAATTGGATATAGCTAGTTCAAGATAAGGATAGGGTGTAGTGAGCTGGATTGAATAGAACTATCTCAAGACAAGGATAGGTTATAATGATATAGACTGAATAGAACTGGCTCAAGACAAGGATAGGTTATAATGATATGGACTAACTAGCTCAAGAAAAGGATAGGTTATAGTGATATGGACTGAATATAACTAGCTCAATAAAAGGATAGGTTATAGTGATATGGATTGAATAGAACTATCTCAAGGTAGGAATAGCGTCTTTAAGTCTGGCAATGAACTTTCAGGTTCTTAATGCCCTTGAAAAAGAAAGTTTTAAATATTTGATTTAGAGAAAAATATTTTAAAATATGTATGCACCAAAAAATATTTTTCAAACAATCCAATCTAATTGTTCTAAATAAATAGCTATTTATACTGTATACATACATATATGTACATAATCAGTGGTACTTATAAAATACTATAATCACTAGCTGTTAATAATATTGACCTCAATACCTGTTGTGGTAGCCGATAAATCGATGCCGTTAAAACAAATTGCAATTGACTGGGTTAAAACCCGATGTACACCACTGTAATATTCCCACGTTTTCTATAATTATTTGAGTGCGGGTACATTTAACATAATATACCCTCTTCACCTCATGAAAATACACCTTTTTTTTAGATTCAATAGTCAATAACTACCTATTTTATTGGTCCAAATTTATAAAAGAGAAATTTAATAGCAATTCGATAACCATAATATGTGCATCCCCTAATATAGTGCCAACAATTTTAAACGAAAGTCAAAATTTTAATACGAAGTGTTGACCATTGGGGATCCAATATCTATTTATTTTATTGGTACAGATATACAATTAATGAGGACGATAATTCTTTAAAAAATAAAATTATGAAATTTAAAACCGTGAGTAAAAAAAAATGTTTTAGGTATGTAGAGTGAAATTTTTTCTCGGGTTCGCTAATCACGGATTTTGAGTAAATATCTCCATTTATAAACAATAGAGCGATAAAGTCCGTGCGGAGTTCCGTACCATTTATTTTTTCAATCAGCATTGATCACATTTTAGTATTTTATTAGTAGGCTTATCCATATTTAGAGTATTTATATACTTTATAAAAAGTTACGATTTCAGATCATATGTCTTGACGTATTGTTTTAGTAACTTTTATAACTGTCAAAGCTAATATACATTTTTCTGAATAAGCTACATTAATAACACAACTCCTCGGTCTTGGCACAGATTTATCTGATTACCAAACCCTTCCTTCACCTCTGAGAAGAAATGTATTAATCACAACTTGTGAATGTGTGGAATGCCAGGCCTCCGCCGTGATTCGGCTTCCACGTTAAACTGTAGGTCCTCCATTTCATCTCACAATCACCCTACCATTACACATTAGCGTAAGTACGTATAAACGGAACGGGTTGTAAGACGCGGTGCTAATAATAATAATAATAATAATAATAATAATAATAATAATAATAATAATAATAATAATAATAATAACACAACTCCTCTCTAAACGAGAGCCCGACACTACTTGACCAGCTCAATACGTATTTTTATTAGAGATAGATCCTACTAAAATTAACCAACATTACCTCTCTCTGTATGAGAGTTAAGACCTGCGCAGACCAATGCGGGACGGGAGCGAAATTCGCGGAAACTAATAATGCTGTTGCGTTATATAGTAAAGTACTAACTGGGGCCAATAAATCCCACGTATTTGCTGACAAACGTGGGACTGCAGCGTCGTCCCACGTGGTTCGCTTCATGCATTGTTTTCCCGCGTTACACGTCCCGGTAGTAGTTGTATTGGTTGCGGTGGTGTGTGTATGTATATGTGTGTGTGTGTTATCTATTATTATTATTATTATTAGCACCGCGTCTTACTACCCGATCGGGTTATACGCACTTACGCTAATGTGTAATGGTAGGGTGATTATGAGATGAAATGGAGGACCTACAGTTTAACGTGGAATCCGAACCACGGTGGAGGCCTGGCATTCCCCACATTCACAAGATGTCTTGTCAGAGGTGAAGGAAGGGTTTGGTAATCAGATAAATCTTTGCCGGGACCGAGGATTGAACCCCGGCCGCCAGCACAGAAGTCTGACACCTTACCCCTAGACCACCAGGTCACCGTGTGTTATCATCGTATCCATCGTAGAGCATTCGCTAGAAATTGTATACACTTACCTCATGCTTTTACGATTTACGTCATAAAGACTACAAGAATATTAAGAAAAACCCGATAAGGAAAGAGATCGGGAAGGAATTAAAAGAATCTGTTGAGTAAATATATTCTACGTGCGACAGTCTTTCTTAATTGAGGTGATTGGCCCATTTCATTTGACGTGGAAATGCGGGTTTATGGGAACAAGCGGTTATTTTCAAGAATTGTTATTGTTTAGCAATTTTATTTTCGGAAACGGTTTGTTCAAGAATAGAAGCATGTTGATTAATTTTACTTTTAATATACACACCTTCTCTATAATTTTAACAGTAATCAAATATAGATATAATTGACATTTTTTTAATAGAAAACTGCCCTTCATGACAAAATAAATGTTACGGAACTCCGCACGGACTTTCTCGCTCTATTGTTTAAAAATTGATATATTTACTCAAACTCGTAATATATGTGAAACGAAATAATATACACCAGCAAATCCAAGCATATATTGCATTATAACTACGTAAAACATTTTTGAGTCCCCGTTTTAAATTTTATAATTTTATTTTTAAAGAATTTATGTCCTCATTCGTATGTTTGGACCAAAAAAAAGATCAATATTGGGTCCACAAGGGTCAACACTTAATTTTAAAATTTCTACTTCTGGTTAAAATTTTCGACAATTTATTGGGTGTTGCACATCTTCATGTCATCGCATTGCTGTTAAACTCCTTATTTATAATAATCTTTACCAATATAATAAACTATTGGTTTTGTAACACTCCCTTACTCAGTTCTTTACCTCGTAGGAATAGGTCACTAACAAAAATACTATAAGGATAAGAGGGAGTCATCTAACATAACAATATTAAAGAGAAAATACAATAAGCAAGAGTTAAATGTAAAGAGTAATTTAATTCATTCAAAAATAACAAACAGTAATTTTCGTGACCTTTTGAGAAAGTCGACTTTTTCTCTTTTTGCCCTTCAGTAAACTAACCTTAATTTTAGGGTTAGATATCCAATTCCAAAAACCCCTCAGGGAAACCCTATGTAAACCCTAGATACCAAGTTTTAGCCCGATAAGTAAAATATTATTATTATTATTATTATTATTATTATTATTATTATTATTATTATTATTATTATTATTATTATTATTATTATTATTATTATTATTATTATTATTATTATTATTATTATTATTATTATTAT
>CABFVZ010000268.1:0-17824 GCA_902151445.1 Timema monikensis | reverse complement strand
TTCGGGTTATACGCACTTACGCTAATGTGTAATGGTAGGGTGATTGTGAGATGAAATGAAGGACCTACAGTTTAACGTGGAATCCGAACCACGGTGGAGGCCTGGCATTACCCACATTCACAAGATGTCTTGTCAGAGGTGAAGGAAGGGTTTGGTAATCAGATAAATCTGTGCCGGGACTGAGGATTGAACCCCGGCCGCCAGCATAGAAGTCTGACACCTTACCCCTAGACCGCCAGGTCAACTATTAGTAAAATAGTTTAGGATCTAGTTGGAGGTACAAACAGACGGAAATTCAAAAACAATTTTTTCTGATTCGGGGGGTCATAAAACGTCGAGATTCATCAAAATCTCAAGATTTTTTTACGATATCAATAATTTCTCTACCTGTAAATAGCGAGAAAGTAAAAATAAGAAAATGTAACAATTAATAAACATCGATACATTATCTTAGAAGAAGTGTCGAAAATATTAATATAAAAATTTCACTCTTTCTCGAGAAAAATTGATATTTCCAAACGTATTATTTTTCAGCAAGACCTGTCCGGTAGCTAGCGCCATCTACGGTTCCCGTGATCCATCTGTTCTTGTTGACGTGGAAGGATAATTTGGCCGGTTGTGAAACCACGCCACGCCTTTCACCCTCACGCCCACCATCTCACAAAAAAATGAGGTTTTAGAATTGTACTCGACAGGGCCAAGGGCCTTAATGTCATGCTCCTATTGCTTCGTTCTTTCATCTTCATCTTTAGCTATAGAAAGTAGCAACAATAATTCTTATTCTGATGAAGTACACATAGTTACAAACTTAGTCTACACTCAATTAATGATGTAATGAACATGTACATTAAAACCAACTCAAGGGACATAGACATTGGTAACTTTCCTTGAACTACTGCGATTCGCTTTGAGTTGGTGTGACCGCCCTCAATCCCGTCAATTTTTTTCCAGCCACAAATTCCTTCATTTATTCCCGTGTCCCGTTCTCAATCCCGAGTGTGTGTGTGTACAGGCCATTAGCTAGACCCAAAATAACAAATAATAACCGTATCCGTATGAGAGTTCGACAGACACCAAATAACCAACAATATTGGTCTATGTATGAGAGTTAGCTAGACACACAATAACCAATAATAACCGTATATATTTGAAAGCCACCGAAATTCATATTAATCAACAATATACATCTCTTCATGATAGCTAGTTATATACAGTATAATAACACAATCCATTTCCGTATGAAGAGTAAGAAAAACCTAAGTATTTCCCTTTTACGAAAACACTCAACCCAGTTCCCAGAAGTTTCCGAAGGAGGAAAATTGAATATCCATCTTCATGTGAAAGCGCAGGTCCTCCAGGGAACGTACGCTTGGCGGAAGTTCCGCCGGAAGTGTGCGGGCGTTCAAAAACTTGAAAGAAATCTCTCTTACTCTTCATAGACGTTTCTCCATGGAGGAAGAAAGTATATAAAAAATTCAAAAGATTCAGCAAAAGAAAAGGAAACGCAATGTGTGAGAAAAAAAGAAACATTAGTGTAGCAAGAAAAAATACAGAACTGAAAAATATTAAAGAAGCTGATAGTCTTGATTTCATTTTCATTTTCAATTGGGGAAGTATTTAATTTGGTCATGTAGATCTAAGCATATTTCATTAACTTTATCAGAAAATCAGTTAATTAGCAATCAATTTAATTGATAGTTTATCAGAGAACGGTTCTAATGAGACAACACACAATACACGTTTTTTTTTTTTTTAATGCACTGCATCTTAAAACCCATCCTACCAGCTTTGGTGGCCACATGTTCTCTATCCGAAATTGAGTATAGAGAGAATTGAAACCCATTTAGGATATACTACCTCCCCCCCCCTTCCACCTTCCCACTTCGGTACGTTTGTCGGAGGTTGTATCTCCGAGTTACCGGTCACCGGAAAACCAGATCAAATTAGGTTAACGCTTTGGCTCACGCAAACCCTAATGTGCGTTTGAAAATTATGTACTTAAATAACTTTTATGTAGGAGTGCGAACTTATTACTCTAAATATTGTAGCAGTAATATACAGCTTTGTGAACGCATACTAAATTAAATACTCTCTCATATTCAAGTTAAGTACAAATATAAAATATGGCAAGTTACAGCAGAGTAAATTATTAGGAATTCCCTCTGTTTTCTATTCTTAAATTAAAATAACAATAGAAATGAGGTTATGTTTTTGCAATTTTAAAAATATGTATGTAGCAAAATATTTTTTTTACTCACTCTACATTTTTGCATGTATATAAAAGTTTTGCATTTTATTGATGATTGAAATATATTGTGTTACATTATAAGTGTTAACAAGTTCTGAAGTTTTTTAAAAAAAAAGTTTTTATATTATAATTTCCTTGTGGTTGATGTTACTATTCTCATTTTAGTTGCATTAACACAACAAGGGAGAGGTTTGCGTCATGTGGAAAGGCATCTGTCTCGTATAACTTGGTTTACCGTTGATGGGTAGTTTGAGCTTAGAATCCCGGCCGGGTATTCTAAGTTTTTTATCTAAATGGTTTAAAAACTTTCTTCACACAAATGTGGGAAATAATTTAACCTTACTTAACCCTGACACATCAATATAAATATGTATATGTGGTTAGTAAGATGTAGTGCAAAAATGAGTTGCATATAAATAAATAAAAATATATTTCATCGCGTACTAAATTTATTTTAATGCCTACTTGCAAAGTTTACAATATTATGTGTAATTTCGTTAATTTATAATATCACTGGACAATACGGTAAGGAACGCTGGGTATAATTTTTCAAAACAGATGTATTTTACTTTACACACTTGTAGATTACCTAAGATTTAACATAAATATAATATTACTCAGCATATTTCAAATCCACCGACATAGTCAATCATTTTTCCGTGAATTTTAATTAATTTATTAAATTATTTTGTGGGATTTTATAAGACTATGATGTTGGTTTTTAATAAAATTTAATCATAATCCATGAACGCTACCTCTTCGGAAGGTAAAATGCTGGTGTGGGATGAAGATGGAGAAGAGGGATACATTTTAAAGTAAAGTAATATAATATGTCAATTTTAATTCAAAAATAATGTTTAGTGACGTTTGAACTAATACGGTATGTATAGCTTCCCTTTGTAAGAGAATTAATCTCACAGATTTTTTTTTTCTGTTTGGGAAGCACGTCATTGTCATCATGGGGTGTGAGATTCAAGACACGATGCAATCAGAGCGGACACCATTTCGAGACACCTAATGAAAGGTTTGTTTACAAGGGATCGTTGCTTAGCAACCTTTTCCTCCACCGGTTGCTTAAAGAAGAGTGTGTGTGGTTTATTGGTTGTGTTTTGTGTGTGTGTATGTGTGTGTGTGTGTTTGTGTGTGTGAAAAAAAGGGGGGGTTGGGGAGAGCTTCAAGGCTGGCATTGTTTTAGCTATGCTCTGCAGGGGTGTGGAACTTTTAACTCATCTAATAAACAACTAATTATTTTATTGTACTGTTTATGTTTTATTAATTTAATTATTAGTATCAACACCAAGGTTATTAACAACCTATTTTATGAGATGGGTAAAGGAAGGGTTACTTAAAAGAAATGATCCCACGATATTTTTGAGTAAGAATCGTAAACAACAATTGCAATACAGTCATATTTATTTAATACTTCTTATGTAAAAGTAGAATACACTATTTATATAAATTTCCTATAAAACTCTATAGGGGAAAATATAGTATTAAGTGTCATCCATACAAATTATAACATTCAAAAAAATTAAGATTATTGAAATTTCTCCTAAAAGCAACCTTAACTATGCAAATTTGTTTGGCAAGAGCAACTTATTTTTTCAATTCTTGGGTGATAATTAGCTGTAACTAACATTAATTTATTTATAAATAAGCTTATAATTAAATTAAATTTTGTATAACCCATTTTATTTTAATTTAGTTTAAATAAATAGTTAGTTCCTATGCATAATATTTTCATTAAATAAATTGTATTAGTATTTGCTTTAAAGATTAAATATTGGCCTATTCCTTCAACGAGGCGGCTAACAATAATTTAAAGAGCGTGGTAAAAAACAAAATATAACATATGAATAAAAGATGTAAGGTAATGCAAATGGCTGCATTTTTACCAGTTTTTATTGGAAAAAATCAATCTTGGCCAAAATAAATTTGCTTAAGTGGGAAGGTTTAGTTTAATATTCTAACTATAATATTCTCAAAATTTCTAGAATATTTTCATGGGTATCGTAGAATTTTGACTTAAACTTTTTAAATAAATATATAGAATCTTGTTTGAACTATGGAATGCCTTTGAAAAAATATATTAAAGAGTTGTTGGGATAACTATGTGTAGAAATTTAAACTATACTTATCTACTAAAATAACATTTTATTTTATTTGTCAGTTATTTTGTTGTTGTTGTTAAAACCACTTCAAAACTACTTATGTTCCTCCATACATTATTTGTATCATTCTCTTAATCTCATTTAATTTCTGATTTGATGACAAATGGCTTAGTTTAGAGAATAAATGAGAATGTAATTCAGTTTGTAATGTAGCTGTAAGGCTGGTTAAAACATATTAGATTTCCCGTTAAGTTCAGGTACTTTATTTCAACCATTTTCCCAGACACTGTGAATGAAGCATTTTCCTTTAATATAAGTTACATGCGACTGTTCAAGTTTGTTTGACAGGTAGAAATACCTCATACAATATACCTTCATTCTATTCCTGTTCTATTAAATTATGAAACATAGTTTCAAATCAATTAATTATGATGAAACAATATTACTGTAGAGTGTTCCAAATGATGAAGTCGCCGTGGTCATAATCAATGGCTGTACGTGACTAATGGACAGTTGACCCTGTCTATCATCCTAACAACTTTAGATTCATAATATCATTTTTGATCTTTTAAATACCATCACTTCCCACATTTTAGTGTCAAAGTGTACACTTCGTTTACCCTGTTAGGTAGTAGTTTTAATTCAACTGCACACACTATGGTTCTATATTATAAGCTGCACCATAGTTTTTATTAGCATCACATCTTACTACCCGTTCGGGCTACACACTTATGTACTAGCTACGCTAATGGTTTCTAGGGATTATCAAGGTTATATATATAGGAAGTTTACCCACATTAGCGTGGATTGAGAGTGGAAAACCATTTTGCAAAACCACCCTCAATACAGATATTCAAACTTCGATCTCCCCATCCACGGAATTCCAGTTTACTGCGAGAATAGCGCGTTAGACCATGCGGTCACTAAATCGGGTTGTACCCTAGTTTTACTAACCAATGTGAAACCGCTACTTTTCAGTGTAGGTGGAATATATACTACCTAGAATATAATTATATAGATTGATAGATAAATAAACCCGGAATTCATTGGAACTTGTATTGATAGAAGAAAAAATTAACACAAACCAATTAATCAAAAATGTTATTCTTGACCAAAATGGGCTAAATTCATTCTTACTTTAGAATTGAATCTATAAGAGGTTTATTTAGTGATGTTATTAAATTAGTATTTATGTTTATTAAAAAAAAATTGTTAAAACTAGGAATTTGCTAAAATTATGTTTGAATATGTCTGTCAAATATTCGAAAATATATTATTTTACTCCAAATCAGTTGCTTGGTTAAAAAATTATTCATTGAATAGTTACGTCCTTTGGTGTTATTATATTACAAATATTTATACCTAATATTTTATTCTCTCCGTTGCATCGTTCCGATAAGGTTAGGGGAAACAAAAAAAGAGTTCAAAGTGACTTTAAAAACTGCTTATAGAGCTTTAATTAAAGTGTTGCCTGTTTTCAATGCAATACTCCCCAGGATTCATTCTATTTTGGTATTTTAGAACTTAAAAAAAATAAACCAACAACGAAAGAGAAACAAGTCTACAATATCTATGATATATCATCAAACTTGTCGGAGTTTACCTTAAAAGAGTTTCAAACTTTTCAGTGTTTGACTCTTAACATTGTAAAAATCCCTTTGGGTAACCCTAGGAAAGAACTAGATTACAAAGTCTAAGCACAGTCAGTAAAATGGTTTAGGTTCTAGTCCTAATATAAACACAGACAGACATAATCGAAAAAAACATTTTTTTCGGGTTCAGATGACCTCCATCAGACTCTCGAATAACATTTTTTTAGGTCACAATACTTCCTCTCTCCGAGGGGTCAATGATATACTAAATGTAAAGATGTAAGAAAAATAAAGTTAATTTATAAGCAACAAATAAATGTATCATCAAAGCATGGATTCGAATCCCGACCTTATTTTTAGCAGCAAACAAAACCAGATAATGTTAACATTCGACTTTGTGAGTTACAGACTTTCGATTTTAATCATGAACATGGACTAATATAATGGTCTTATTTTCCTGGAAAACCAAATATTATTCTGATTATTTTGTTGAAAGTATTAAAGCAATAATAAAAAATATAGATAATGAAGTATTAATGTTGTTTAATTTAAATAATAACTCCATTTAAAAAATACAAACATATAGGGCCAAAAATTGATAGCATTTTACTACATTATTAGTGTTATTTAATAGTTATCGAAGTATCGATAATATTTATTAAAAGGGACCTCTGTGGAATACATGACTTGGCGTATGCATACTTGAAAGTAGTTCTAGTAAATTTTTTCTTATACAAGATCCCTTCCTATGAAAATTGGACTTTACATGTGGTTCTTATGCTTAAATTTTAGATTTAATTTGTTAATGACGCTTGAAGATTCCCCTTTAACAAATTTTTTTTTTAGCACCACGTACTCATTCGGCATATACATATATGTACTAATTACACTAATGTGATGAAAGGTTGAATTTTAGAGGAGATTTACCCACATTTGTGCACAAAGAGAAAAGAAAACCATTTAGTAAAAATACTCCTTCAGTACACCCGACCGGGATAAAAACCCTGATCTCACCGTCAGGGCAGCGCGGTTTATTGCGAGAGTGATGTTTTAGACAATTCGACCACCTAAGTGGATATTTAAAAAATGTTTCTATCCGAATCATTATTTCGGTCTCATAAAAATGGCAAAGAATATATTTAAAAGGAGATGTAGCTCTGTGTGATGAAATGTATCCAGGGTTCGAAGGAAAGGGCAAGTAATCTCATGTTATTGTTTTTATACGTGTAAATGTAGATCTGTGTACAGTAGCCCCATGACTTCTTTGATGCTGACTGACAGCTCATAGCTGACTTCTGATGGATTTGAAAAGTTACCAGACCAAATTATGTATCCCTACGCCGAACCATATGATCCGCAAGAACATGTGTTTAGCAGCTGTCACTTCTGACAGTCTAAATTTAGGTATATACCTAAACGTTGACTGTCAGAAGTCAGCTGTGAGCTGCCAGTCAGCACCAAAGAAGCCACGGGGCTACTGTAGTTCTCCACTAACTGGGATAGCAGTCGAGAAGCAGTAAGCTAGCATCCAAGTAGAACCTCCTTTGCTCATGACGCCCAAGTGTGCATTGATCTGCCACCACCACCGAAGCTTTGCGGCTGGTTGGATGCTGGTGAAAAGGGGTGAAGAAAGATGTGGTGTAGGGGGGAGGGGTACATAAAGTAGCCGAGGGTGCCAAGAAGAGGGTGGCAACTCGCAAGTCCCCACACGCTATGTGGTAAGATCCATTCCCTAAATTGAAAACCTATCTCATTTCTTCACACAAAAAAAAAGTTTTATCTATTTTTTCTTCTTAGATAAACCAAATGATTCACGGAAAAATGTGAACACTCATAGATGGTAACTTACCATCCCAATTTATCGTGACAAAAATGGTCTAGCTATTTCCATTCGTGTAATTTTTTTCCCACCGTGTTTTACCCTTCGTACTGACTATACACATTTTAACTAAGCTAATGGGGTAACGAATGAAGACAGTAGGATTTTGGTGAATTTAGCACGTATTGGCATGGAAGGAGATTGGAAAACCATTTAGGAAAATGCATGGCCAGTACAATCAGTTACGACTCAATTCCTGAGCACCTTGTAATCAAGTAACCAGACGAGGTTAGACTTACATTAAGTGTGCGTGTACAATGATGTGAGGCTATTTCGATTTTAAAATAAAAATAACATTTTACTATGTGAACAATAAAGATGAAAACATGACTAAATGTCAGTGGTTAAGGTGGGGATGTAGGGAACGCGAGTTAATGATAGATTTTTTACAGTTTTTGTACCAAAACTTTTTTTGGTCAAAATAAATTAAATATTGCTCCAATAGAAACATGGAGTTTAATATTCTTCACATGGGGATAACAGTAGTTGAACATCTGGCATTGGCATAGCGGCATTAGATGAAACGCTTTTTAAATGAAGAGAAAAAGTTGTCATTAAATTCCAGGACACCCTTGATAGATAGTCAATTACTGTTGAGATCACCTGGAGAATATAATCAAACTCTTATATTTATATTGGAGCATTGGCGAAAAAATGTTTTGTTAAAAAACTGTAAAACCTCTGCCTATAACTTGCGATACCTTCACTCCCACCTTAAAACACATAGGATGTACAAACAAATAAAACTAATTCCCACCAAGCTTTTCATTAAATTGATATAGATCTTGGAAATAAACTATATTTCTATGGCGATTATTTATAGTAATTTTATATTTGATGAAGAAGCAAATCGATTACAAAAATTATACGGCTTGGAAAATATTTCCCAAAAAATCGTGTGTCATTGAAGAAGGGGAAGTAGGACCTGAATCCCCTAAAATTTACATAATGATATATAGCCTTACCCGATTAAGTTGAATATTGATTAGGGCAGGAATATTCAACCTTTCTTCAGCAGATAGCTTAATAAGTTCTTGAGAAATTGGCCGAGGGCCATACTTGAAATTTATAGGAAATAATGTCCAAACACAATAAAAAAATAGCTTAATTTGTTGTTTATTTCTGCACAAAAGGAATTCAGGGGCCACAAGTGACCCGTGGGCCACGGGTTGGACTTAACTGGATTAGGGGTTTTACAGGTTGTCAGGCTTTGAAGGATTTGAGCCCAATACAGAACCCTTATTTTAGATTTACTTTTGAATAATTGTTTATGATTTTCAACAACCTTATAATCCAAATGATAGCTGATATAGTAAATATATTGACGCCATTGATTCGAACGAATCATCTCTTGTATAATAAAAAAGGCGATTAACAGTGGTTGATAATAACGTTTAGAATGCGTGCCTCAAGGTCATCGGCTCCTGCTCTTCAAATTATGACAAAGAGACTGTGACAGGTCCAACCACCGCATCCTGAAGATAGTCGCCCACTGACAGGTTTCACACAGAACTGTCAAGTTTGCAGATATGTCAAACTTGATCAGATGATGATCTTGTACACTCTGGATCACTTAAAATGTGACAGTATTTCGTTGATGGGTTACACCATGGCCATATCTTATAAGCTATACCATAGTGGAATAATACATAGCAAGCTTGATAACTTTCAGAGTAAACGAATGGTACACACCTTGAGGTCGATTTCACCATGGTACTATTTTTATAACTTATAAGCTACGTCATAGTGGAAACGTGAAAAATAAACTCGCTACCTTTCAGGGTAAAAGGAGTGTACTACCCAAACCTTTTTTAGCACTCTACTGAATACGATTATAAGTTAGGAATGAAGTAAACTTGAATTTAAATTAAGTGTACCTACATTTTCATGGGAGAAGAGTGAGAAAACATTTAGGAAAAACACTCTCTGTACACCCCGACTAAGATTCGAACACTGAACTCACTGTAATTGGCAGTCTAGTCTATTGTGAGAGTGACACCCTATAACATGCGGCCACCGAAGCAGGCTTTGCTTAAACTCTTTATCCTGACAACACGAGCCAAAGGATAGCAGGACAAACGGCAAATAATATTATCAATTGGCTATTTCTATTTACTACTAGAGGATTGTTGCAGCGATGGCTGCAGATTATTGCACTTCTAAACTTTTTATTGGGAAAAGATCTATATAATAAGCCCTAATTCGACTTTCTAGCTAAAAGTCAAAAACTATATCAACTTTAAATAGATATTTAGCTTTCGGTTGAATAAAAACATATATCTTCTCCTTCACGACACGATGAGAACTTTAAAACGACACCTCTCCCAGCATTCTTTCTATTCGTTGCAACAAGTCATTCAATCAAGAATTTATCTGTTATTATTTTTAATAAAATATTTCTCAGAAGAAACAGAGGGTAATTTTCTTCGCAAAGTGACCTCAACCGTTGTCTGTCAAGAGTTTCCTGGAATGTCATGAACATTTTTTTTATTTTACCTTAAAAAGTTTATCATCTAATGCCACTATTCCCAAAAAATTAATTCAACCACAAATGATAACCGGCCCCGTAGTATAGTGGTAATTGCACCTAGCTTTGAACTAGAGGTCCCGGGTTCAATTACCAGCTAGTACCAAAGGTATTTTTACAGAAAAGTGAATCATCCCAACGGCCACCAGGGTTTGGTTGGTTAGCTTAAGCTAGGTTTGAGATCACTTTTGGCTTCACACCTCCATAATCACTAATATCATTTCATCTCATTGAGGATATGACGTGCAGACAACTTCCATAGGTATACCTAGGGCAACTTTATGTGCCACCATATTGGCTAAAAGTCTACACATCTAGATGACCGAATTAAACATTATGTTTCTACCAGTCAAAATTGTCATATGCTAAATAAAAAAGAAGCTGATATCACCATGTGAAGAAAATTAAACTCTATGATTCTACTGGAGCAATATTTTATTTGTCTTGGCCAGAAAAATGTTTACATAAAAACTGCAAATACATTTATCTTTTCTCGCGTACCCTACAATCCCACCTTAATATAATCTCATATGTAAACATTATTATTTGGTTCTCTACACTTTCGGATCAAACGTCAAGATCGTATACCTTAGTTTTCTGGGTAACAGGCAGACTGGCACTCGAATCCAGGTGGGTGTACTGTGGAATATTTTATCTAAATGGTTAATAACTTTCCTTACACGCAATTGTGGCTACATTTTCTTTCAAATTCTACCTTCTTCATACTTTCTCTACTAGCGTAATTAATTCAACCCTAACAAGTACCAAGATCCGATAGAAATAAAACCTGTGGTACCAACGATTTGGCAACCGCATCATCGAAATAAATGGCTAGTAAGATTTAAGACGCTTCCAGAATTGTAAATATAATCCAATTTTCTTAGGAAAGCTCTCCATCCAACACATATAAAAATTACTAGATCCACTTTTACGTTTTCACGCGTAAAATAATTATATCTGCAGTTTTTATATGTGATAGATAATCAATACTTATAAAATAACACTAAAATTATAGTCAAATGTTATCAATTTTTGTCACAAAAAAAAGTATGATTTTTCTAAAAGGCCCTTTCATAAGAAAATCAGGCTGTTAGCGTAATCATTTCACAAGGATGTCCTGCGTACAAAAATAGCCGCTTTAAGTTGAGTTATTTTTTTCCCCTTTAAAAATAATTGCTAAAGCCCTAATAAAAAAATGTGGATCTAACTTAATTTTATAAATGAGCTTGGGGATGTGGGGGGTAGAAGTTTGGATTGAGGAGGTAGGGGGGGAAGCCGAATGGAAATGAAACACACAACAATTCCACAAGGGGAGAGAACACTATTACTCAAGCACAGTAATGAAAGCAGCTGTGTTCAAATGCTATCCTTGTTAATTTTAAAACCCTATTTTCTTCCTTCTTTGCTCTTACTTTTTATTATTCTTTATTTGACATAACGTTATTTTACGTTCAATTTCACCCTCGCCTTCGCCCCCACTACCTCTTTTCTCATCAATCGACAGGGAGATCTTGTTTTGAAGTGAACTGCCTACAGGATTGCCAACGTAAAAACATAGTGGGTTTCTCAGATGAAAAATGAGACACGTTTAATTTTTTTATAGATTGAGTTGGACGAGGAAATGAGACAATAAAAATAAGATCTAAAATAAAGGACAAATCTTTTAAAAATAAGCATTTCGGACCGGTGGGTTGGTTAGAATAATTGTTATTGACTCAACATTTTCAAAATATAATTGACCTTGGTGGTCTTGTGGTAAAGGCTATCTTCAGGACCAGATCCTCTTGGGTTCAAACCCAGTCAAGGTCAACGTATTTTTCTAGAACGATATAAATCCGTAGCACATCTTCCTTCAGAGGGAAAGTAAGGACGTCGTCGGTCCCATGTCGATTGGGGCATGTGAAAGATCCCTGGGATGTATGGGAAAATAACTTTTCATGAAAAATTGTTAAGCCCTTTCTCTCTCGCTCATAGAAAATCTCGTGTACTGATTTAAACAATTGGTTCAGAAATTACATGTTAAATTCTTCAAATGATTTTAATGTGTTTTTTAGATATGTTTTTAATGCTAAAATACTTTTAATTAAATGCTGATTATTGTATTAAAAATGGGTGATTTATCATCAATCAGTGACCCAACCTGGTAGACACGCAGACAAATGTTTCAGTCTCCTATTGCCTGGTTTGCCGGTGAGGGGGGAGTCGGGGCTGGAATCCTGGAATTTTCTTTGGTGGAATTTTTTCTTCATAAAATGGTTTGCAACACTTTCTAGATGAAAGTGTATATACTCCCTATAAATTATATCTTTCTCATCCCTACACCATTTGGGTGGTTAAAATTCAAAAATCCTGGACGAGTAGAATGAAGAGATGGATTTTTTTTTTCATTCATATTGTTAGCATCTCTCAACCCTAGCCACATGCTACTTTTGACTAAATATATTAAGATCAAGCATTTTCATTGAGCACTATAGTCAGGCATCGGCCTTCAAAGTTGGTCATCACCTTCCAACAATCGACATCACATTCAAACACTCGGCCTCACCTTCAAACACTCGGAATCACCTTCAAACACTCGGAATAACTTTCAAACACTCTAAATAACCTTCAAACACTTTGAATAACCTTCAAATACTAGGAATAACCTTCAAACACTAGAAATAACCTTCAAACACTCAGAATAACCTTCAAACACTCGGAATCACCTTCAAACACTCGGCATCACCTTCCTACACTCGGAATCACATTCAAACACTCGGAATCACATTCAAACACTCGGAATCACATTCAAACACTAGGAATAACCTTCAAACACTAGGAATAACCTTCAAACACTCAGAATAACCTTCAAACACTCGGAATCACCTTCAAACACTCGGAATCACATTCAAACACTCGGAATCACCTTCAAACACTCAGAATAACCTTCAAACACTCTACATCACCTTCCAACACTCGGAATCACCTTCCAATACTCGGCATCGCCTTCCAACACTCGGCATCACCTTCCAACATTAGGTACCACCTTCCAACATTAGGCATCACCTTCCAACATTAGGTATCACCTTCCAACACTCAGCATCACCTTCCAACACTCAGCATCACCTTCCAACACTCAGCATCACCTTCCAACACTCGGAATAACCTACAGATAATCGGTATCTACTTCCCACACTCGATATTACCTTCCAACAGTCGGAATCACCTTCAAACACACGGCATCCCCTTCTAAAACTCGGCATCACCTTCAAACACTCAGCATCACCTTCAAACACTCAGCATCACCTTCAAACACTCAGCATCACCTTCCAGCACTTATAATAACCTTAAAACAGTGGGCATCAGCTTCCAGTACTTAGTATCACCTTCAAACACTTAGCAACACATTCCAACCCTTAGCATCCCCTTCAAACCCTAAGTATCACCTTCAAACACTCAGAATCACCTTCCAGCACTTATCATAACCTTGAAACAGTCGGCATCTCCTTCCAGCACTTAGCATCCCCTTCCAACACTAATTATCACCTTCAAACACTCGGCATCACCTTCCAACCCTTAGCATCACCTTCCAACACTAAGTATCACCTGAAAAAGCTTGGATCCACTTGCCAAAAAGCGGCATAATCTGCTAGAACTAGGATTCTCCTACCCACACTCAGAATAATTACCTGCCAACACTCAGTTAAGACGAGACCCAGCAGGAGAATCAATACTCTAATACCTGAACTACCAACAGCACTTTCATTTTCTTGATTTATTCCTAGCTACTCCGAACTTTCTGAGCTAGATTCAATTAGGAAAGAAAGTCATTAACTCCAGCGCAAATTGGCGAAACCCTTGAAGAGAGAAATCTACATATATATAATTTAAGTCAATGTCATTGTGACAGATGGTGTCTTTAGCGCACGAATAAAATAATTTGAATTTTTTTTAGCACCATGTCTTACCACCCGTTAGGGTTATACACCTTTTATGTATTAAAATCATCGTTAAAATTTTGAAAAATTAATATTTGGTCTTGTTCATTCCTTTTTATTTGCGATTTTATATATAAAAAAAGTTCATAAATGAATTAATGTGCGTAGCAGTAGGATACCTACGTATTTACTTAAGAGTTTCGATTAAATTTGTCCTTATAACTCTGTTTATGGGAAATACTAGTTTCAATGGAGTATTATCTATTTTGCATAGATGTATTTTCCAATGCCATGCAAAAATAATAGCTTGGAGCAATTATTTGTTTCTATATTAAACCATATTAGGTGAAGATTTGTCAATATCCCTTATCTGTCATTAATAATAAATTCAAAATAAAAATGAACTTCTTATAAATAAGTTACGTGTTCATATATTTACTGAACATAGAAAATGACTTTAACATCTTATAACTAGTGTTCAGAGTTCCTGAGTACAGACCTAGAGGTACCGGGTTCGATTTCCGGCACTTCCAGATTTTTCTGTGAACCAGTGGGTCTGGAACGGGGTCAAGTCAGCCTCATAAGTACAATGGAGTAACTACTTGAATAAAGAAATAGAAGCTTAGGTAAATAAAACTGAGATTAACAGCTGGGGGGTTTGTTGTGCTGACCACATGACACCGTGTATCCGTTAGTGTTGGCTCTATCTTGACCAACATGCAGCGGCCACTTCGACGGTCGATATATAAAATAGAGTTAAAATAAAATAAAAATTAAATATACAGCTTCGGTATTTAATAGCAATTTCCGTGATTTGTTAACCGTTAATTTGGATACATAATTAAGTCTTAGTCTAGCGAAACCTGGAGTTAAAATTGTATCTATTTCATTCTTATTAGATTCAAAGTCAATTTGTTATACTTAAAAGAGCTAGTTTTAATTTTTAGGCTGTTCTATTTTGAGAAACATGTATATTTTCCAGGCAGTAAGATAATTTTGGTTTATTTCATTCACTACGTCTCGATGAATAATGCACACATTACACCATTACACCTGGGGTGCTTTCCCATTAATGGTTTTTTTGCTCTCCTTTCAAAAGTGAAGTAAGTTTTTTTTTGATCAATTCTACATTGTACAATCCTTGATTTTTTTAAAAAAAAAGTCTTTAACGTGCACTTTCTGAACCGACAGGTTGTATCATCACATGATAATTTCTATAAGCAAGAGCGAAAGAGCCTATCAATTTTATCTGGTAAGATGTGTTCAGATAACATCCAAAGTTATTTTACATGGGACCGACGGCTTTACTTACCCTTCGAGGGAAGTTGTGCTACGTATTTTTATCTCTCAAGAAAAATTACATCGACCCTGGCTGGGCTTGAACCCACGAGAATCAGTCATTAGGCGAGCACTTTACCACTAGACCACTGAGGTTGACCCCAATTTATTAATGTAGTGGTGGTATGTAGATCGCCTGAACGGGTTTTATGTTGCGGTGCGCCAAGAAACTGGTATTTGTGAACGTTAAGAAAATAACGTTCAGGTGAGGGTGGTTTTCCAAAATAGTTGTCCACTCTACCTCCAGAAAATTGCGGGTACACATCCCATAAATAAAGCCACCCTAATCCTTAAAAACTATTAGTGTAATTAATACTTAAGTTTATAAACCGAACGGGTGGTAGTATTCAGAAATAAAGATAAATAAATAAGGTTAATAATAAAAAGTTAAGTAAGAAAAAACATTTTGCTAAGTAAAATTATAGTAAATAAACTATTCTTAGATATAAAAGTGTAAGATGTAGTCCCAGAAAAACTTTTGAGGTTCTAAATCTATTACAAATGATTAGATTTAGATTTAAAAAATTGTAAGACTCTTTGATTTTAATAGATTATAAAACTATGTCCTTAAAGCCTAAGGTTTTGTTTAAATTATTTAATAAGTTATAGTAACAAGGGAATATCTCCTATAATTTGTTTATATTAAAAAAAATAGTTAATAAAGAAGAAATAACAATCCATATAAATATTTTAACTGATAAAGAGTTATAAGCTCCAACTAATTTTAACCTCTTCTTCCACTTTAGGTATGTTGGTAGTTTCTGAACGGGATTTTAACAGTTGACGAATGACGGTGACCCTATTTAAATTACAAATCAGAGATCCTGATTCTTAAAAAACCCAATTACGTTAGTCTTCTTCGCGATGGACTCGAGTAAGGTTATTCCCATTTCATACTCAACTGAAATAAGATTACAAACTAATAATTTAAGAATTTTGTCCTTCCCTGAATTCTGTTACATTTTACAGAGTTTATCTTTGGAGTGAAAAAAAATCATGTTCCGCATGCGTTTGAGCTGCTAACTGAATCTCGAATATTCTAAAACACACTTTTAAATGTAATTGTCAAACTTTTCTGTTAGATTTATAGCATTTATTATTTTCAGAGAATATTAGTCAAAATTTAATAAATGGTTAAATGCGAACAGCCTGGATGGACAGCGTTGTGAATAAAATCAAGTAGAATAAATATTCAACCTTGACAAAAGTTAAATTTTCTACCAGTGTCATAAAATAAAATTTATTAATAGTGACCATTGTAGAACACATCCTTCGGTATATAAATACAAAAGTCCCAAAATTATCTTTACAACTTTGATACATATAGAACTACCAATCAAGGAAATGTAAACACAGAAAGCCCAAATATGTTTTTATATAATAAAGTAACTAATTTAAAATATGACCATCTTAGTGATTCCCAAATACCCACGTGATATAATTGAATAAAAGGTGTAAACATAATTTTCGGAAAGCCTGTGCATAAATGTAAATATGCAATCCAATGTTCATAGGAAAAACCTTTTATGACAGGTATACAAGCTACTAGATCTACTTTCACGTATTCATACGTCAAGTCATGTGATCTGAAACGGTCAATTTTGATAAATATTAACAATACATATAAAATAACACAAATGACATAGTTAAATTGATCAATTTTGGGCACAAATAAAGGTTTGGTATTTCCTAAAAAATTCTTCCTACGAGTAACCTACCATCCCAATACCCTTTGAACGTTCATCGGGGTTTAAGGTGGTAGTGTGGAAGAAGCGATAAAAGATCAATGATCTTGCAGTTTTAATATCAAATAATTTTTTTCGGCAAAAAAAATCAAATATTGCTCCATTAGAAACAGAGAGTTTAATTATTGTATCCTTAACAGTTCTTGAATATTTATCACGAGCATAAGGATAAGCTTTTTAAATGAAGAGAAAAAACTATCATCAAGTTCTAGGACACCCTTACCATATATTAAAATAATAATAATAATAATAATAATAATAATAATAATAATAATAATAATAATAATAATAATAATAATGGCGTGTCTGTACTACACCAATCTGCATCTCAATTTGCGAAAAGATTAGTTCAGTAATAATGTACCGTTGCCCAGGGGACTCCTTAAGGCCATATGTACAGAAATTTTTTTTTTCGTCATTCGAAAGAGTTTTATTCTATGAAATATTAAACATCAAAAATTTATTTT